>JAOTAY010000007.1:6356725-6370466 GCA_025629805.1 Erythroxylum baracoense | reverse complement strand
ATGCTTGAGTGAAAATGTGAAACGTGATCAAATATGCAATAATATGATTATATGTTATGTGAAATGATGTGTTGCATAAATTGAGTGAACCATCGATGATGGTTACCTCATTGAGTTCGCAAAACTCATCCAAAATTTGCAACTATTTTTTAGGATCTGAAGAATACCCCGTTAGGCCAACGGGAGTATCTACAGCATACAAGTAAATGATAGAAGTCAGGATCAGTTCGCGTCTGCATTACATTTTCTTAAATTGTATTGAATTGTTTAATTCGGAACTTCTGGTATACAATTGTATTACGACACCATTAAAGTGGTTTGAAATTGTAAATATTTTGTGTTGAATAGAAATGTTTATGAATGAAAGTGGGCCCCAAATTGGTTATTGTTTCCACAGATATTTGTCGTTGTTTCAAAATGAAACAAGTTATACTGATTCTTAAAATGATTGAGTGCTCTAGCAATCTACCCCCATGGGGCACGGACTCGGATATCTCCCAACGATATCGGGTTCGGGTCTTGCGGGAGTAGGGTGTTACATGCCTATTTACCCATGACTAGGACTCAGCAATTTTAAAACAAACCTATTCAAATTTCAAAATTTTATGCAAAATATGAAGAACAATATATGTTTTTATTCTATTTTGCTCCAAATGAACTTATTCATTGACATTTGATCAAACATAACATACCTTATAAGTACAAATATGTGCAATTATGCATCAATAGAAGTGTTGAGTCATCTCACATTATGTATATGCACACAATTAGAAAGCACTTCCAATACAATCCCAACTATCAAACTCCTTGGGCAACTGATGGTCCGGAATTGTCACAATATTATCGCAGAAATTCTCAATTCACAAACATCCATATCCAATTCATAATACATAAGTCTTAAGAACTCATTCATTCATGATCACACCAAGCAATTCAACATTGTATTCATCATTATTAAACCATACATCTTTTATATTATCATCTCCATTAATAATGCATACTTAAACTAACTATTACTCAATTACTTCGGATACCAATTTAAGTTCAAACACACCTTAAACAAGTCCATTTAAGTCCTATTATACCAAATAAATTAACCGAACCTTCTATAGTTCATCAATTGCACAAAAACCTTTTTTTTTACCTTCCTAATCATTTCACATAATTGTGAGATAAGTGATCCGAAACCTTCAAACAGCTGTTTTCATAGGATAAGTTTTTGGATCAGTTTTATATGGCTATTCTAACCTAGAAACTGACATTTTTAGACATTATGTTCTTCTAAGAAAATGTTCCTCTGTGTATTAAGTTTCAAACGAATAAAATTTATTCCATTTGGTTCATTATTCCAATATTTATACCCAAATTACTACAAAATGTTCTCAACCATAGACAACAACCAGAACGCAACTTCAAACTAAATTTCAAAACCCTTAGTGACAAAAATAAAATTCGATTCCTTCATGAAAGTTGTAGATAAATGTATCTAATTTCATCTGAATTTAAAATCTTCCCATTTTGATGTCTACAGGTCAAGATATGGTTGAACTACCGAAGTCTATTTAGTAGTCAAACCAAAATTATCATATAACCATCATTTTTCCATCATTCAATTCTCATCATTTTAACAAAAATCCATGCCAATTCAAATCTCATAACACTTGTATTCATACATACTATCAAGTTCAGAATTCCCTTACATGTTTAATTCCAAAATCCAACTCCAAAGAACAACCCAATCTAGCCATCCAAGCAAGCAAACAAAATTCCAAAAATCAAGGTGACCAAGAAGACAACAACATAGAAGGTCACGTACTCTACTTCCTTGATGCGATATCTTGCAAGAATTCTAAGTAAAATTAAAGCAAAATTCAGAGTTAAGAGAGGGTGAAGGTTTTTGGTGGTGATGCTTCATTGAAAGTTGTAGAAATTTCTAGTAAGACACCTAAGTTGCTAGGTGTCCTAATCTTAGAGGAGCACATGTCACCAAAGCATTGGTCACACTTGTCCTCCCTTTTAAGCTGTCATAAGTCACACATCTATTAGGCCATGTGTTACTTAATTAATGCTACCATGTGTTACTTAATGAATGCTACCATGTGTCATTAATGATTAGGCCATATATCACTCTAAGATTGGTCCACTTGTCACTCAACCAATGGTGCCAAATGTCAATATATTAGCTATGTCAAATGTCAATAACTTATAGGCTTCTATTAGGCCATTTGTTACTTAATGAATGCTACCATGTGTCATTAAATGATTAGTCCACATGTCACTCCAAGATTGGTCCACTTGTCACCTAATAATTGGTCCATTTGTCCATTAATTACTAGTCCATTTGTCACTCATTTAACTATGCCAAGTGTCACTCAATTTTAGGCATAGTCATACTAATTTTCATATAACAAATTGTCTTGCCACTTGAAAATTTTCCTAGTCCAAATGTGCATTTTAATACCTCAATTCTCTAATGGTATTAATTAATCCCAACTCACTAAGTATGAACCATCAGACAAAATTCAAGACATATGTAATTGATAATCATATCGCAATTTCTAGTGCATAAACTTTCATGCATATGTAACTAGGGTACAATTTGGGGCCTTACACAAAATGCTCAGATTATCGACATGGCCACGTTGCCAAGCCATGCCTTGGTCTGTCTTCTGTTGCTACAATTACGTTCTCCAAAAAGAAGGCACAACCAAGTTTAGTGCAATTGGCCATGTACTTTGTCTATCTTTGATCTTTTTAAAGTCTTCTCCTCATGTTCTTAAAGCTTAACCTAAACATAAAAACCTAAAAACAATCTTAAGCAAATAGATCAAAAAAGACTAAAAATTGAACAAAAACTATCCAAAACCTAACACAAAATGCATTATAACACGAGCCAAGTTTTGCAGTAGTTTTGAGACGTAGGACACCAAGAGAGGCGACGATTTTGATCAAGGGACAAGGAAAACACGAAGAATAGATCAAGAGATCTAGTAGATAGCTACATTAAATCCAGACTTGCAAAAAAATTCAATAGAAAAGAAAGGGAGATTTAAAAATATGATTTCTTTATTTTCTATTAGTTTTTCTGCATGTTTATTTTTTTATTTCGTTTTCGATGATTAGTAAGTAAACGTGTTGTGTCTAGGTGTATGAATCCTAATTTGGGATAACAATATGTTTTAATCTTTTATTCAAAGTAATTATATTGAATGATTTATTACAATTCAATTGTGTGTTTTAAATATTAGTGCATGATTCGATTTCATATGAATGAGACTGAGAAATCCTCTTGTACGAATAGAAATACCGTAATTGGAAGGAATTACATGCAAACCTGGAGATAGTTGACATAAATATTCTGAATTAAAGTCAAACTTAATAGCGGAATTTATAAATCAACAATGCAATTTTAAGGATTTCAACTAGAAATAATTATGTTAATCAATTAATAAATTAATTGTTAATAGTCTCGAGAGAATTATTAATATAAAAGATGAATTTTTACGGTACAATAATCAATGATATAATTGTATGATAAAAGTTTAATGATTTAATGATTCTTAGGAGAATTCATCACCTAGACACTACTATTCGATATTGATTTTTTTTGTATTCTAATTGTCCTAAGGCAAAATTGTTTAATCTTAATTTAGTATATTTGTTTAACTTTTTTTCAATTAAAAATCAAAATTTTGATTTTTTATACTAAATAATAGAAAAAGGGTAACTATTAATAATTACCATCTTCGTGGAATCGACTCATGCTTGTTTGTGCTAGCTATAATTACACCGTGCACTTGCAATTAAATTGATATTGACCTTAATCTCTAGAGGATCAATCAATATTGCATTGGTAAATAAAGGGAGAAGCATCTTTTAAAGGACAATTTTGAAGTAATTGAATTTCTTCTTCTCAATCCTGCCCGAATCCCTTCTCATTTTTAACACCATTCTTCTTAATACTTCCCAAATCCCTTCTCGTCTCTAACAACAATCTTCCAAGTCTGCTTCTATTTTCTCACAACTTCTCTTTCGCTAATTTGCAGTATTGTCACTCAACAACCTGGTTTCTTTATGGCACACCTGTAGGCTCTAAAACAGTCTTTGCCACAAAGATAAAAAGACTACAACTATTGCTCCCTTCACTTTCAACTTCAATGTAACATTTTTCTCAGGCTCAACACAATGCCAAAGCTAAAACTTCTCCAGCAAACACTGAGCAATCGACTATGAGATAATTATACTTTTGTGGGATTTGATTGTTATCATACAGCATTGCTAGATTACTTGACATAAATGCAAACGTCTCAATGAGAAACCAAATCATTGGTATTCATATCTTTGGAAACAAAAGACAAAGCAGCCAAATACATACACAAGCATCAAAAAAGAAAACAAGCTTTGAAGGGCTGAAGTCAAAAGCCTTACTTTCCAGAGACTCCAAGCAAGCCTCCTTAGCGGAGAAAAGGAGACCATGGACGCAGGTCTACTAAAGTCACCAATGCACCAGATTTAGCTGCAGGGGTTTGCCATCAAAGTTACCAAATTCCCATCAGAAGTACAAATTCTAGCTGCATATAAGGGACAAATTATGGAAAGATACGAGTAGACGTCCATCCAAAATTAATTAAATGGGAGCAATTGGTTCAGTGATGAAAGCACAGAAAATACGAAACTGCCTACACATGTATAGTTATTGACAGAAAATAGAACCAGAATAGTGAAGAAGGAGTCCAAACCTTTTGTTAGAAGAAAATAAAACATTAACGTTTAAAGCCCAACTTTTATAGAAGTTGGAACTATTTACTCTTTAAGAAATGGTAAACCCACCCGAAACGGAACTAAACAATCAGAGAAAACCAAAGGACGGAAAAAGAAAGGAAGCAATTTCAATTTTGAAGGTTGAACTTGAACTCAATTTCTGTATATCTGTACCGAGAGCAGAGGAATTGCTTTATGAAAATAAATGATACGTAAACTTGATAATAAAGAATGACCATTTCATATACTATAGCATATCAAATACAAAATTGGATTAATTTAGTCGGTAAATTCATGAAGAGAGATCGACGATATCTGCTTTTTACTACAAGCAACGACCCATATACTTGTAGTTTTTAGCATAAAACAAATAGTTGATTTTTCCATTCAACAACTCTGTTGATGAGACTGTATTTTATCTCGATCTACCTTTTATTGGTTTAATTCAATTCCTTCTTGAAAAAATAATCTCCCACTTAAGCCTCATTTCGTTACCTATAAGGAATCAAGTAGTTTCAAATCCCTTTTCCATAATTACCTACCTCTTATAACCAAAGTTCAAATAAAAACACTTATATGAAACACCATTCAATGATTTTCTAAACTTTAAGGATTATAATGTGGATTGTTGTTTGACAGTTAATATTAGGATTTTTCTAACATTTTATACCAATTTTATATTATTTAAAATTCATTATATATTTTTAAGGTTTTTGGGCATATTAAGATAATTGACATCTATTCCAATACATTTTTTTAGAAAATAAATAATATCATTTCAAGGCAAAGCTTTGATCATTTACAAAAGTGCCTCGATATAAAAGTATCATAGAGGAATTAGAAGTTCAAACTAGACCAAAAGTTTACAATGAACTAGATGAAATTACAAGTTAGAAAAATCTATCTGTTGTTATTTTCGTGAGACACACAATCAATATTAGTTTGAAAATTAAATGTTCCAATGTAGCTTCATCCCTTAAGAGAAAGAACCTAGTTTCTTTAGCTAGATTCACTTTCCTTAACCAATTAACATTTATTGGACACACTACTTCAGGAAGGCATAATTGGCCTTTAAATATCTATTAGTTTCTCTCCTTCCAAAATCTATAGATAGTCCAACTAAGAGCCAGATGAATTGCTTTATGATCATCCTAACTTAAGTGAGATAAGCTAAAAGAACAATGAAGAATCATTCTCTAATTAGAAGCTTGGAAATTTAAATTACATCTAGTTAGTGTTTCATTCCATAGATGTTTGGAGTACGAACATTCAAAGAATAAATTACTGATGGATTCAACTCAGACCAAGCAAAATCTAAAATGGGTTAAAGGATTAGAGCCACACTTGATCCTATTCAGTGTGGATAATCTCTCCTTCAATGCAATCCATAGTATAAATGAAACTTCTGGGACTTATAGGTTGTTCTAGACCATAGAGTGCTAAGAGGGCATTCATACAGTACTTGTTAAAGAAGCTACCTAAAAAATTCTATAGCCAAAGAGCTTTGTCATACTAATCAAAGTTAGGGTATAATAAGGAAAGCAACTCTAAAAGAATTCATAGTATCTATTATTATAGCTCCAACTACCTCCATGAATCAACACCTTAACTTTAGCATTAATAGGATATAAAAACTTGATACTCAACTAGTTTAACAAGTGATTAAGAAGGCTAAGAGGGCTCTAATTATCTATCTATAACCATGTATCAACCAATTACCTTTTTTTTGGGTGTAACTATTCACATACCTCTATTCCTCAGATAATGCAAATTCTATAAAACCTTTTAGCCATCAATAATTTATTTACTTGTTGGACTGATCTCATTCATAAGCCCCTTCCATTTTTAAGAAAACAAAAATCTTTCCATTTGACCTTTAAAAATGGTCTAGTATTCATATCCCCCATCTATAAAAAGTTTCTTAGGAGCTCCTCTAGGTCCTTACACAACTTCTTTAGCAAAATCAAGTGAGAAAACCATTATGTATGTAGGTTTCTAAAGACAAAAATGATGAGTTATAATTTACTTGCAAAGGATATGCATTTAGTGGTCTAACTTCCAATTCTTCTTCTAACCACATCAAATAGTGGTTGACAGTCTTAGTAAGTTGTTTTATTTGAAGAGATGGTTACTCTTAGGTAAGAAAAAGGAGGAGTCATAATTGTCAAACTAGAAAATATAGTAAGAGCATGAATTGAAGGAGATGCATCTACTGAAATCATTTTAAAACTCTTTTCCTTATCAATATTAAGACCAGAGAGAGAGCTAAATTCATCTAAGGATCTCATTAGACAATCAATGGAAGCAGTAATAGCACCACAAATAGAAGAAAGTCATTTTTGAATTCCAAAATGAGTTATTCTTAAACTTCTGCTTTTTCTTTTAAAGAAATTTGAATATTCTCATGAAGTTTACATTTTTAGGGATTGTATCAAATAAGATTTAAATTATCCCTCGTTAAATACCCCTAACAACCTTGAAATAGTGAGAAACTTAATAATATATGCATTGCATTATCCAAAAGATATAACAAACTGAAAAACCAATTGCTTCAAGAGATATAAAGATAAAGTTACAATTAACCATATCAAAGGATCTATGGATGACTATCTTTATAACATAATTATGTCCTGGCACCTCTAGGTGGTAGTTCTTAAGCAGCTCCTAAGCAAGTATAATGTTAACACTTATATTCCCACCTTATATTAATGCTTCTTGATAATACTTAATAAAAGAAGGCAAAATCTATTTGATTCTTGAAGCAAAGAGTTTGGAGATAATCTTGTTTAAGGTAGGGCAACAAGAGATAGGTCTAAAATCCTTCAAGGATTTTGGATTTGAATTCTCAAGAACTAAGAATAGATGGGTGTTATTTTAGGAAGGAAATAACTTAGAGCTTGAGAAAAATTTCAAAATAACTTCATATAAGTAGGTCTTGATGGAATTCTAAGAATTTTGAAAGAAAAAACCATTAATAACATTAGGTCCCAGGGCTTTGTTGAGACTAAGGCTAAACACTACCCTCTTAATATCTTCTATAGAGAAAGGCCATGTAAGATATTCAATCTGCTACAAAGATTAAAAAAATAAGGAATTAAAGCCTCAATATAATCAACTGAAAAGGTATTACCTGAAGAAGCCCTCAGGATATCTTTGAAATAGTCCCTAGTATGGAATAATAGCTCTTTCTAACTTGTGATTAACACTCTTAATTCAATCCTTAATTATACGATTCTATTTTGAATTCTTTTGGAAACTATAGATTGATGAAGAAAGCTCATATTGCAATATCCTTCCTTTATCCAAAGCACCCTAAATTTTTGAGCAAGCAAGGAAAAGCAAGCATCTAAATCTTTACTTCCCTAAGGATGTTTTTCTTGAAAATGAAAATGAATTGTAGAACTAATTGACAAATATTTCATTTTACTATGGTCCATTGAAAGGTCCTCATTTTGAGAATAATTTAAAAAGGGGTGGTTAAAAAATTTTGAATGTTATCATCCATCTCTATTAATACAATGTATGTTGGATCCCGTTTTTAGGATTCATATATTTTTATTTTTATTCTATTTATGTTATTAAATTATCAAGTATGACAATAAATTAGAATTGATGAATGAGGAATTTTTTTGAAGTTTAATATGGTATATTGTGAATGTTATATGGTGCTTTGAATTAAAAAGAAAGAATGAAAAAAAAATGGAGTTAGTAGGAATTTCATTAAATAAGGAAGGGCAAAGTTGGAAAAACCAAAATTTTGTCTTAAAAAGAAGAGAGGAGTCGTGAATGTTAAGGAAGAAAAGAAGGAGAAAATCGTAGAAGCATCTAGAAGGAGAGAGGAGAAACCGAAGCAAGGAGAAAGAAGAAGAAAAGAGCATGGAAAAAGGATAGAAGGAAGATTTTCAGCTAAGTTTTCTTGTTAGGTAAACCTTATTACTCTTTAGTTTTGATAGAAGAAGGAAGTGGAGAAACTAGGTTTTTAGATCTTAGTTTTTCTAGTTAGATAAAATCAAGAATAGATTAAGCTTAAGCTTATTCATGGATAGCTAGGTTTAAGGAAAGCTTCATGCATGTGTGTGATTACATAAAATATGTTTGTTCTTAGGAAATCAAGAATACCAACAACAAGAGCAAGGAGAAGAGCAAGCTTAACTCTTGGTAGTATTCCATAAAAAGGTGGGTAATATGTTTATAGTTTTGTGATGATGAGCTAATATTTATGTGTATGTATGATAAATATGCTTGTTTTATTCTCTGTGAATGTATATCATGTTGTTTTGTAAGGATTTTGTTACTTTATGTGGATGAAAAACAGAAACTTTAAGAAGCATGAAAGCATGAATATATTCAGAAGTGTATGAGCATTGTAAAACCTATTATATGGGCAAAAGAGAAATCTGTTTCGTTAGTCTCGTGCACGATGACCTATAGCCTTCTCCGGGCTGCCCGCTTGTGGCCACGAGATCCTGAGAAATCGGACTCATTTTGTTTCCCGGTGTAAACTTCGGTTTCACCGTTCCGTTCCACGGAACTCTCAAGCCATTATGTTGTGCATTGCATTTTCTGATATGTTGAGTTATGACGTTGTTTGTATATTCATATATGTTTATGTGTGGCTCATTATCATTGGCTATAAATATATTAGCCATTGAGCTTTCAGCTCACCCCATAAATTTTTACTCCTCAGGTGAAGAATCCGCATAACATAATTAAGCCTTGCAAAGTTTGACAATTACCAAGAAATTTCAAACTTTTGTAGCTAACTAGTGAGGTCCTAGAAGCATATCTACATAAGCATTTCTGTATGTATTTTGTAACAATGAAATTGTTATGGTATTTGGATATGAAATTTTGAAGTTGTGTATCAACTCTGTTTGTTGAAAGTTGACAGTGAAAGAAGCAGAAAAATGTTTTTGATATATGTATGTATAAATATATCTGCATATTTCTTTTCCTTTTGTTGAGTTGGTTCTGTGTTGAATGCTAGGAGAACTTGGATGGACTTGTTTGCAGTGAATTATTTATCAAACGAGTTTTGGTATGTATGGAATTGAATGTTGGTTCGGGTCTTTGGAATATGCTGTGCAGATGTTTGTAAACAGATGATGAAAACAAAGAATGGGATAAAACAGTGATCTGAAACTTTAAGGATTAAACTGCAATGATATAGGCCGAATTAGGCTAATAACTCTTCATAAAAGTTGTAGATTATTCTTTTAGCTTTCTAATGGTATAAAGATTGAAATTTTTTGACTTCAGCTGCAAAAGTTATGGCTTTTATAAGATAGCAGAAATTATATAGGAGTACCAATTTTTAGCAGAAATGGTAACCTCTACTTAAATGATTAAACTGTATCGATGTAGGCAAAATTAGACAATAGTTTCTTCATAAAAGTTGTAGATGTTTTTCTTAGCGTTCCAACGATATATAGTTTATAGTTTTTGTACTTCTGGATTGAAAGTTATAGTGTTTAGAAGAAAGGATGTATATTTGGGCAATCGCGATCGTGACACAGTATGATCGCGACAGACCCAAAATTTCGGAAAGTCGTGATCGCGACTGTCCCGAAATTTTTAGAGAGCCACTATGGTTGCCAAAAATTTTCAATGTCACGATCGTAACATGGTACGATCACTACTCCCCTTTGTTTTTATGTCTCTCTCATGGGCGTGAGAGTTAAAGTCACGCCCCGTCACTTTTGTCACAGGCATGACTATGAGAATCACACACGTGACTTTTGGCCTTTTGAATTGAGTTGTTTTATTACTAAATCAAATTGCTATTAATTCTTTTAACACCCAAATCTTTTAGTCTTTGCTCATTTTTGCTATGGAAAAATGTTCATAAAATTGTTGGGCATTATTTTACTTTTCCTATGAATTTTTATTTATTTAATATAATTATTATCTATTTCTTTTATTTTGATATTATCCATTAAATGTGTATTTATTAATAATTAATTGTTTATGTTAAATCGTTTTTTTGTATAATTAAAATTTATGTCTAAAATCATTCTATGATATTTTAATTACTTTTTGTTTATATTAGAAAAGTCCCACCACAAAATTTTCCTCGTCTAAACTTTAATTAAATTCAAATGTTATATTTTATTTTCTTGCATTGTTCCCAAATATATTTTTATTATTTCAAATAAATGACAATGGTGACACTTAATCGCCATAAAATTCGTATGGAGACTTGGGCCAACAATTATATATCTTGGTTATCTCTTTAAATAAAAAAGAAAAACATTTTTCTATTTTACAAGGATCAATCTAACAAACTTACTCACGTAGTAAGAAACAACTCTGACAAATTAGGAATGGACAAGTTCCTATGTTTTTTTACTAACAAAGGATCCTTCCATTCAACTAATTCAATAGTGGTTTCAAAAACACAGTCAAAAGATTATTCAAATAACCTAATATTTGAAGATTCTATCAAAGATATTGAGAAGGACGTTTTAACATAACCGAAGTCAATTCAGAAGCAATAGCTAGTTGAAAGGAATTTCTATTTAAGGAAGAACTATTGCATTCGATTACGCACATCAAATGTTTGGAAATATATCAGTAGCATCAGTACATACTCTCAAAAAGTTATATCTATACCATCTGAACTTTAGAAAGTGAAAACACTCTATCCAGAAAGAGATCAATATTATTTGAAACTCATATTGAGCAAACCCTACTTTCACTTATTAGGAGCTTATAGAGGCTTGTTAAATACTACTAATGTGAAAGGTTGAAGAACTTTGAAAAATATGTACTTGTGAGTTTAAAGAGGTTCGTCAAATTACTGCTTAGAGATTTATTATTGAAACACTCAAGTTGGATACTTGGGGACTGGATGTAGGCTTTGTTATAAGCCTTCCTTCCTTAACTTTTAAATTTTCACATTTTAGTCACTATTGTTTTCAATTTGCACAAAGCTCCTTTCACTTTAAAGTTTGCTAGACTACTTTCGTTTTAAAGTTTGTCAGGCTTCTTTTGTTTTAAAGTTTGATGGGCTCCTTTTGTTTTAAAATTTGAAAGAATCCTTTCATTTTTAAATTTTAATAGGTCCTTATTGTTTATACTAATTAATAATAACTGGCAAATATTTCCAAGTCACATACAATTCACTCCCTTTTACGTGTGTTTGCTTTATGTTGGAGATGTTTTTACTTAATTTAGTAACGAGGCATTTGCATTTAATTGAAAAGGAGAACTTAAAGAGGCTTAGGATTGGATTGGTTGAGAACATGAGATGCCACGGCATACATTATTATTACAAGTAGCATAACGATGTGAACAATTGGACCATCCTCCGAATGATCTATGGAGAGAATAGTGATGGAATGAGGCGAAGATGGGTTTTCTTAGAAACAGTGATCCCAGCTGACTCGGTCATGTCCAACTCCTCTGGAGGATTAGCATCTGGCAATTTCCAATCAAACCAATACAACAGATTGGCAAGAACAGCTTCTGCTACAACCACCCCAAAGGATACACCAGGACAAGCTCTTCTTCCGCCACCAAATGCGAGGAATTTGTACTCCTGGCCCTTGAAATCGGCCGGGTCATTTTCAAATCTCTCTGGGATAAACTTTTCTGGACTGTACCAAACCTCAGGATCCAAATGAATTGCGAATACATTGATAAGCACTGTTGTTTTTGGAGGAATAGTGTAGCCTCCCAACTCAACTCCGGCTGATGTTTCTCTAGGAACTAGTAGAGGAAGAGCTGGATGCAATCTTAAGGTCTCTTTGATAACCCATTTCAAGTAGGTCATTTTATCAATATCCTCTGCTTCCACATTTGATTTGCTTCCCACAACTCTTCTTACATCCTGCTGTGCTTTCCTCATTGCATTTTGATCTCTTGCTAGTTCTGCCATTGCCCACTCTAGTGTACTTGCAGTTGTATCAGTTGCTCCGGTAAACATATCCTGTAAATTTTTGGATAATGGCACAGTAACTGCGTTTAAAAGTCAATGTTACAGGGAGTTAAATGCCTAATCGTAACTGGAAGTGAAAAATAGTTACCAGTAGAATTGCCTTGACATTGTCTCGGGTAAGCTCAATATCGAGCTTGTTATTCTTTTGAAGTTCAAGGATAATATGGACTACGTCTTTAAAATCCAATTGTTCATCATATTGCTCCATACCATGATCTTCAATCACTTGTTCAAGATAAGCATCTATCTCTCTAAATGTTGTTCTAAGCTTTGCAGTTATACCTGTCTGGTTATCCATAAATGCCATGGTAGGAAAGCTATCAGCAAAGCTAAAGGCTCCAAATTGTAACATCATACTCCTCAGTAACTGTCCAAACTCGCTATTATCTTTACCCCCTGTAGCCTTTCGACCCATTAAACATAGAGAAATTATGCTATTGGTAACCCCAAGCAACATCTCGCCGATATTTATAGAGGCTCCAGCAAGACATGCACAGCGAATGTCATCTATCGAAACGGTGACTTCTTTATTCCGTATGGATTGATAGGATCGCACCCTTTTCGCACTTAGAAGTTCTATAACGCAAAGTTTCTTGACTTGCCTCCAGTAATCGCCATAGGAACAGAAAGCAACGTCGCCGCAGCCATAGAAAAAGATGTCTGAAGCTGTTCTTTTGGGCCGATTCGCAAAGACTATATCGTGGGTTGTCATTACTTCTCTTGCTGTCTTCTCAGAAGAAACCGCGAGAGTTGGATTCTTGCCAATGTCCAGGAGCATTAAAGGGCCATATTTCAATGAGAGAGATCGGAGAGAGCGGTGAGGCAGTTTACCTAGTTGGTGAAGATTTCCAAGTATTGGCAACTTCGGAGGGGAGGGTGGTAGATGTAAGAGTTTTAACCGATATACTCTTACCTGTGATGGTCCACGACACACCCCTCGTGGATGGATGGTCCACCCGCAACCACTCCACCTCTATCTGTCGCCCACTTCCTCAAGCTTCACCCACTGTGATGGACAGTAGGGTCTGCGGTATTGTGTTA
>JAOTAY010000007.1:6341916-6356625 GCA_025629805.1 Erythroxylum baracoense | reverse complement strand
TGTGTTGATTGAAAATTGTGCTATTTGAAACTGATGATAAATGAATGTGGATCCAATTTGAGTATGTATTCCGCATGCTATGAAAAAAAAAATTATACCGACTTTTGAATGATTGAGTGCATTAGCACGCCACCCTCGCTGGGCACGGACTCGGATATCATTAACGATGTCAGGTTCGGGTCTTGTGGGAGTGGGGTGCTACATCTTTTCTATGTTGTAACTTTAGAATTGGCATCACAGTTAAGTATATTTAGATATGGCGTCACAAGTAGTTGATCTTTTGAACTAGGAATAGATGTTGCTAGATTATGACACAACTAATAAGGGTTGTGCTATCATTGTGGCATGTATGAGTATCCTTCTCATGCATGATTGAATGTGAAGACTATACCATATTATTATAAAGGCGACAATTATATGGCTTGTCATAAGGGAAAATTAGCATGAACGATCCCTTCTCAATATGTACAAATTGGGATGGAAAATTTATGTCAATTTATTTTGGAAAAAGTAAGGAGTTAAAGTAGGCAGACATTTGAGAACACCTGGGTTCTAGCCATGACCTTAATTTCATCAGCCATCATCAATTTAGGGCCATAGGATGAAAGAGATGATTAAGCAGTTTATATCTTCCACTGATGTAAAATTTAAACCTCAAGTGGGTTGACTTGAAGAGATGGTGCAATTTAATTTTGCATCTATTAACAATTTAAAGATCTAAGTGAATCAAACAGTTGAGATGTTGGGTGAAAAAGGTCAAGGTACACTTCCTAGTAAAATATTGGTGAACCTAAATGATCATGTATTAGTCAATCTACTTAGGAGTAGCCAAACATCTGATGCTGAAGATGCTAAAAAGGAGGAAGTTAAGAAGTCAAACGAAGGAAACAAAGATAGAGGAGAAGGGGGAAATGAAGGAGGAGCTAAATAAAAAGGTTTTCAGGGAATTTCCACATTCACCTTAAGTGAGGATTGCTTCATCATTCAGTAATACAAACTATCATAAACAATTAATGATTCATGGAGTTTTATTATTTCTTGTAATATTTGGTAGTTTGTCAATTGAGAGGTCATTAATGAACTTAAAAGAGATGCCGTATGACCCTATTCTACTGCAGCATATGGCATATCTGGGAGCTAGCGAACCTTTCTTATGGAGAAAATTGAATGCATTCCTCCTTTAGTTGCTTACTTTTAGGGCACAATGGGTACTATAACTAATAATTGCTCATCTTTATAGGTTATATTTAATCTCTCTTTTGTTGATGATCTACTATTGTTATGCTGAGTTAAGGTCAACTGTATCACCTTGTTGATTAACTCTCTGAAGTTATTCAACATGCTTTCATGCATAAAGCAGTTCCTATCCAAATTCTAGCAGGCAAGACAATAACTGGTGACACTCTAGTGCAGTTTCATGCTCATCAGAGTCGTTTGCTAGTTATTCACGAGACCCAGTTAACTATTTATGATGCTTCAAAGATTGAACTTGTTAGGTAGGTGGAAGGACAGATGATTAATCTACATTTTTATAGTTATCACTGTAATTAGTATGTGTATTTATTCTCTTGTCTATTTCGGTGGGTCCCACCAAATTTATTGCCTGCGCCTATATCTTATGCGACATACTCATGCAACAACCAATTAGTTTATGCTACATTTTGTGATGGTAATCTTGCAGTGTTTAATGCTGATAGCCTGAAATTAACTGTCAGATGACATTTTACTAATAACGATAAACTGTCAGGACTCGGGCCAAGCAAGAAACAAAGGTAGGCTACCTTAAAAAGAAAAAAGCTCGGTTCGAACCAAATGGAAGGCAGCTTAAGAAGAGAAGAGAAGGAAATGAGGTAGTTAGGAGATTAGTGAAGCACTCAATAAGGGGAACACAATAAAAGAAAGTAGGTGGAACAACCATGGGGGTTAGTTTTATAGAGAAGGTAGAGAAAGACAACCATTAGAGAGAGAATACAACAATCCAACAAGGGTTGAAACATGGCATTGTTTCTCTTTCTTAACTTATTGCATTATCTTTAATATTTTGAATCTCAACCCTTTTTCTCCATTAATTGAATATGTTATGACCACTAAACTTTGTTTTAAATAATTTGTAAGATGTCCTATAATAAAATTCAAGGGGGTGGTTGAATCATACGAGAGAATTATAATCAGAATGAGAATGAATGTAGTGAAGAATGAGAATAGATATAATTGTTACAATTATGATGGTTGGTTAGAGGAATCAATGATTACTATTATTATTGACAGTGGTTGGTTTGTTAAAAATATTGATAAATAAAAATTCGTTAAAATTTTGAGAAATAAAAATTTATAAATTATATTAATTTCAAATAAGTTAATTAGTGTATTAGCAACTCAAAATTAAACGAGGAAGGTAACCTGGTTAATTATTAGGACTTCTTGTGCAAAGTGGACCTAAAATTTTAATACTTAAAAATATTGTTACGCAACTAAATAGACTAATATGAAAGTAGGCGATGACTCGGGATTCAAACGTCTAACGAGTTTGTGATTTTGTCTCGTGGAGACATGTTGGCTAGAAATGTGAAATAGTGGGCCCCTAACATAATGCCAAAATTTTCGACTAGAGTAGGGGCCCAAGCGCATAGGTGAGTAAGACAGCAAATGTTGTCTCCTGAGATTTTGAATTTTGAATAAAAGAAAAGCTAAATCAAGAATTTGAATAGATAGTCATGACTTAGGATATTTATTATTGCATATAAATTCAAGTTCTTGACCTTGCCCTTTTTATCAATTATATTAGCTACTACAAAAGGACAAATAGATATGATTTTGCTCGAGCGATTTACTACTTACTAGTGCAATTCCGTGCCATTCGTCTGACTGGAACCAAGAATATCGCGAGCTGCGATTACAACGACATGAAATATTGCTACTTGCTACCGGGAAGAGTGAAAAAGTGAAAGCGACAGTAGCAACCAACGAATGGACTCGTGTAGCGCATATTCGTTACATTTGAATCTGTGGTTTGGAATCCGTGACGCAAACCTCGCGTTTCCTATCAACTCACGCAATGATAAATTGATAAGCAGTTTGTACATGCAGACATACGTATCTGATGGTAATGGACTTATCAGTGATAGGGCCAGTTGAACAAGGAAGAACCCCTGTACAACGCATCGAAGATAGCGAGACCAAGTCTCTTATTCTCTCTCTTTTTTATCTTCTTCTTCTCTCTGAAACCCTAACCTAATACTCATTGGATTTGGAGCTTAGGCCAATCGAGCTCAGATTCGGGGCCGAGCTCTGCTGATTTAAGCTAGATTTTGTTTTGCTTGTATTAGAAAACACTCCTTTTCTGTTTAGGATCGGTCGTGTTTCGTTATTGAAGAGTTGTAGATATGTCATCGCTGAGCAGAGAATTGGTGTTCCTCATACTTCAGTTCCTCGAAGAAGAGAAATTCAAGGAGTCTGTTCACAAGTAACTTCTTTTAACTCTTCATCTTTTTTTTTTCTTGGTACTTTTTTATGTTTTGTACGTATATACTTGTGTTCATGCATGTGGGGGCGTAGTTGTGTTTGTACCTATTGCTTTTTATCGGTAAGTGGCTGAGCTGCAAATGTGTTTTGTTATAGTAATTTCAATTTGTTGAAGTCAAGCGCTTGTTTGGTTTAGTTGGCTGGTGGTTTTCGATATTTGTGAAAGCTGATAACTGTATATGGCGAGAGTTCGTTAGTTGTACCGTTGTTTAGATTGTGGAGGGATAGTAGACAAGATGGAAGTTACGAAGATGACGAATGAGTTGTGGAAATGTACTTTAGGTTGTTACGTTTCTCCGGTGTGGAAACATGACTTGTTCGCAAGTTACTTACAGGAAGCAGTTTGTGCGGGCTTGAGTAGTGAAGGTAGTTTGCAGCGGTTTAATTAGAATCGGAATTGGGATTTTCTGACTTTTGTGGCTAAATTTTGATAAATACGAGAGCTTCAATTAATACAGCTGGAGACGCATTCACGGTGCCAGATCAGGGAGGGATTTCAACTATTACGCCCATATGTCAAAATATAAAACCTTTGCACATGTTTCGATTATGTTTATTTGAACAGGGACTTTTTCTTTGTTGTGTTTGAAATATTAGAAGTCAAGAATTTGCAAATTTTCTGTTTTAGGTAAACATGTTTTAACACGATGAAAACATTGCCCAAATCAAAATGTTATTTTTCCACAGACTTGAGAAAGAATCAGGATTCTTCTTCAATACGAAGTACTTTGAGGAGAAAGTTCAGGCTGGAGAGTGGGACGAAGTTGAAAAATACTTGTCAGGGTTCACCAAAGTTGATGACAATAGATATTCCATGAAGATATTCTTTGAAATCAGAAAGCAGAAATATCTTGAAGCACTTGATAGGTATATGGTTGATATTTTCAATATCTGTGGATACATATCATGGTTAATTATAGCTAAAAGAATATTTGATTTTGTCGGTTATATGATGTCAGGCAAGACAAAGCAAAAGGGGTTGAAATTTTAGTCACCGATTTGAAAGTGTTCTCCACATTTAATGAAGAATTGTACAAAGAGATCACCCAGCTTCTAACTCTTGGAAATTTCAGGTAATTGTCATTTGAACTTCAATCATATTGATTTTATTTGAAAGTTTGGATGGATAACACGCTATTGAACAATTTAGTTTCTATCAAACTGTCTATAATGATAATTTAAATTCATTAATTGCTCAATTGTTTGTAAATCAGAAGATTTTGGTCAACTAGCTTATTCCAATGCTTTGGTGTTGGAAAACATTCAACAAAAGCCAATCTGAAAAATCTTCTTGTTTGAGATTATGTAAAATTATATTTTGACTATTTTGGAAAATTCTTGCTTTTCTTGATGGAGCAATGAAAGAAAACGTACCAGATAGGGAGAATAGTGCGTGGCAATGCTTGCTTGTCATGGAAATTTTTAAAATTTTGAATAGTGAAAATGATTTGATATGTCTTTTGATCTGAATGCAGGGAAAACGAGCAGCTTTCCAAGTATGGTGATACTAAAACAGCTCGTAGCATAATGCTGGTAGAGCTGAAAAAGCTTATTGAAGCAAATCCTCTTTTCCGTGATAAGCTTGTATTTCCTACTCTGAGATCATCTAGATTGAGGACATTGATAAATCAAAGGTAACATTTATGCTTTATAGGATGAAGAATGAATTATGATTTTGAGTTGATGCCTTTGGTATAAGGGTGAACACAATTTTTACAGTGTTCCATGTGTTACGAGTGCCAGGAAGATGTGTTATTGGAAAATGATCTCTTTATTGAACCAAACATGAGTTCATTTGTTAACTTATTATTTAGCTATTATTTGGAGGGTCTTTTCCTAGAAGTGCTTTTATTTTCAGCATCGTTCCATTTTGGTTCATTTAATGAGTTACTGAAGAATAGCAGTGATAATTATTTTTAATTTTTGCTAAGATACTATAATAACTGTCTTGGTATTGTTCCCTTTATTCATCCCCCAGGCTTTTTCTCTCTAGATATACTTTGTGGTTACCGTTGAAAGTATAAGGCGTAGTTCTCTGGTTTCACATATGACTTATGTTGTTGCCCCCCATGTATTTTACAGCCTGAACTGGCAGCATCAGCTGTGCAAGAACCCCAGGCCAAACCCAGATATCAAGACTTTATTCACAGATCATACTTGTACACCTCCAAACGGTCCTCTTGCTCCTGCTCCTGTCAATCTTCCTATTGCTGCTGTTGCCAAGCCTGCTACTTATACATCTCTTGGTGGTCATGGTGTATGATATCCTATTTCTCATTGTTTTTTCCCCTTCATTTCAAGTGCATATTAATTTATGCAACTGAAGTTTGACTATATAATGTTTTATTTTTTGATTTTTATGTGCAGCCATTTCCTCCAGTTGCTGCAGCAGCCAATGCTGGTGCATTAGCTGGTTGGATGGCAAATGTATCTGCTTCTTCCTCTGTGCAAGCTGCTGTTGTTACTGCATCATCCATTCCTGTTCCACAAAATCAAGGTTAGTGATGTAATGGTATTTGTCATCCATTAATTGCTGTGCACGTTGATGGAACCTGACACATTTTACTTAATTACTTGCTTTGGAGTAATTATGGAGGATATGTAGTTTGGAACACGAACCTTTTTGACTAAAGTTGTGATGGTTTCCTGGTTCTTTGAGTACTCTTGAATGATTCATAAACCTGTAGCATGTTTTTTTTGGAAAATAAACCTGTAGCATGTTTTTTTTTGAAAATAAACCTGTAGCATATTGCATTGTCCAGAAAAGAAATATTGTTATACGGTAAAGTTTGTTTCTTACAAAAATTTTAACCTTTCTAGTTTCAGTCCTAAAACGACCTCCAACACCATTAACAGCTCCAAACATGGCTGATTTTCAAGCTCCAGATCATGAGCAACTATTGAAACGTCTACGGCCTGCTCAATCTATTGAAGAGGTCATTTTAAATTTGTATGCCATTGATGTAATTCTAGGGTTTTTCATTATACCTTTTGTTGCATCTATAGAGTTCCCTGTTTACAATTTTCTCTTATGACGCTTAGATTTGCTCCTCTTTGTCTTCAGGTTACTTATCCAATTTCCCGCCAACAGCATCCTTGGTCTCTCGAAGATCTGCCAAGGACAGTTGCCTTGACTATGCATCAAGGCTCAACTGTCATGAGCATGGATTTTCATCCTTCTAATCACACATTGCTTCTTGGTATGGTGTTAATCTTCTTATTGAGATTCTTTGTTTTTGGGATCAATGATGTGTTATGTTTAGTTGGAATACATTTTGTCATCCTCCTCGGCCTCCCTAACAATTGTTGTGTGTTGAATAGTTGGTACTGCTAATGGTGAGGTTACATTATGGGAACTTGGGGTGCGGGAGAGGTTGGCCTCTAAGCCCTTCAAAGTTTGGGACGTGGCAACTTGTTCGCTACAATTTCAGGTTATATTTACTACTATATATGTTTCCTTTGAATTTGTTTCTTCCTGCTTGACCTTGTGGTGAGTGTATGAACTGGGAGAATATGCTTCATTAAGCTGTTAAATTTAACAGCTGCATCAACAATTGTTGATTATTTCAAGTGATTAAATTATCAAGGTGTAAAATATGGAATCTCTTGCAGGCCTCTTATGTCAAGGATGCACCAATTTCTGTCAACCGTGTTACTTGGAGTTCAGATGGAAATTTTGTGGGTATGTAGTGTTTTCAAATGTTGGCATCATAGATGAGCTATTATGTCTTAGTTCTTTTTCCTTTTTCTTAAGCAGGGGTTTCATTTAATAAACATTTGATCCACTTGTACGCTTATACTGGGTCAAATGACTTGCGCCAGCATTTGGAGGTGTGTTGACATCCTACTAGTTGTTTGTAGAAATAAGATATGTTACTGTTCTTTTATTGCACCTTCTCTTTTCATCACAGATTGATGCCCATGTTGGTGGCGTTAATGACTTGGCTTTTGCTCTCCCTAACAAGCAACTATGTGTCATAACTTGTGGAGATGACAAACTAATAAAGGTAGGAGATAAAAACCATTATTATAAGATTTATTGAGGAAGATTCTAGTATAATGTAATGAGGCCATTGGAACAGGTGTGGGATTTAACTGGACGGAGGCTGTTTAATTTTGAAGGTCATGAGGCACCAGTTTATTCTATTTGTCCACACCACAAAGAGAGCATCCAGGTACCTTACATGATAACATAATAGTTAGTTTGTTTTTTTGTGCACTCCTTTCTAGTCTGGGACAAGAAATGTGACTTAAACCTAATGTTTGCTTGTCAATCATGTCTGTCTGCTTTATGTAAACAATGCTTTGTCCTCTCAAATAACTTATTGCTTTGGAATACTGATGTACTTCAAGTATCACTTTGTGAACTTCTCTACATCAAAAACGTTAAGTAGTACTAGTACTGCAAATAGGCCTCGACTCTGTCATGGTAGATTTCTGTTGTATGCTACTCTGCACTGTTATTGACTATATTGGTTGCGAGGTTGCAGTTCATTTTCTCAACTGCAGTGGATGGTAAAATAAAAGCTTGGCTGTATGATAATATGGGTCCAAGAGTTGACTATGATGCTCCAGGCCGTTGGTGCACTACAATGCATTACAGTGCTGATGGTAGTAGGTATGATCAAAAAACTTAAATGATGGACCTAAATCAACTTGTGTTTCTCTAAATCCAATTTTTTCTTTAGGCTCTTCAGTGCCATTTGTTTTATTCCCTGTAATCTAATTGCTCATTATCTTTGATTCCTTTATTTTCTTTTATTTTTTATTTTCTCAGGTTGTTCTCTTGTGGGACAAGCAAAGATGGGGATTCTTTTCTAGTTGAATGGAATGAAAGTGAAGGAGCAATAAAGAGGAATTATTCTGGGTTTAGAAAGAAATCAACAGGTGGTGTTGTGCAATTTGACACCACTCAAAATCACTTTTTGGCTGCAGGTGAAGATAGTCAGATAAAGTTTTGGCATATGGACAACATTAATGTGCTAACAAGCACAGAAGCAGATGGTGGATTACCAGTAAGTTTTTATGTTTTCCATGGAGCAATTTATTTTGAACTTCTGTAGCTAATCAATCAAATTACTATCAGAGTCTTCCACGCTTGAAATTCAACAAGGAAGGGAATCTTCTGGCTGTTACCACAGACAATGGATTCAAGATACTCGCAAATGCTACTGGCAAGAGATCATTGAGAACAGTGGAAACTTCTTATGAAGCATTTAAATCTCCTATTGAAGCTGTTGCTATGAAGGTTAGTTTGGTTTGCTTTTGGCTCATTTGTTGTTTCTTTTAGAAAGTATCTACCTTTAGCTTATTTGGTGTTTCTTTTAAAAACATGTCTACCTTCTAAGGCCTATTGGTGTCTCTCTTCATTGTAGGCTTCTGCTTCAGGTGTCACAACTATCAGTCCAGTCAATTGTAAAGTGGAAAGGAGCTCTCCTGTCAGACCATCATCAATTCTTGTACGTCAAAATATATAATCTAGGTTTTAACTTCTCTACTTTGTCAGAGGTACTGTGGTGAGTTGTAGTCCTGAGCTTGTATCGTTGTTATATACCATTTTATGTATTGAGTTATCCTTAGATTTCAATTAGTGGTGAAAGTTTGTTATGTGTCTGATTCTCTGTAGTCATTGTTTCTAGCCACAAAGGCTTGTGTTTAATTTCGTTTTTGGAACCTTTATGGGTGGTTAACATAGTTTTGCATATTCTAGCTCCCGCTGTTATTGTTTTACAAGCTACCTTAGGTCAGTAATTTAATTCATCAATTTTAAATTGCTTAACCCTGTTCTTTTCAATTTCCTTATTTAAGAATGGAGTTGATACCATAAATGGAAGCATGGAAAAGCCAAGAACTGTGGATGATACAATTGATAAATCAAAACCGTGGCAGTTGGCTGAAATTGTGGATCCTGGTGAATGTCGTTTAGTCACCTTGCCAGAAAGCACTGACACTTCTACCAAGGTGTCTGCAAATTGCAACTGATTTCGAAACTACCGCTCAATTTTCTACCATCACTACATGTTTCAACTTCTGTTTTTCCTTTCCCTGCATGCAGGTTGTTCGACTTCTGTATACAAATTCTGGTGTTGGAGTTTTGGCACTAGGGACGAATGGGATACAGAAGTTATGGAAGTGGGCTCGTAATGAACAAAATCTGTCTGGAAAGGTATTGTATGGTTTAGGGTTTAATTTATGGTTTTCTTCTGTTGCCTACTGTTCTTGCGATGTTTGCTTAATGAATTGTCTCTACATCTTTCTCTGTGTTTGGTTTCATTAAACTGTTGGATATATTGGGTGCTGTTTTGTAGGCCACTGCGAGCACTGTTCCACAACATTGGCAACCCAACAATGGTCTTCTTATGACTAATGATGTGTCAGGTGTTAACCTTGACGAAGCAGTCCCTTGTATAGCGCTTTCAAAAAATGACTCATATGTAATGTCAGCCTCAGGTGGAAAGGTTTCACTTTTTAATATGATGACCTTCAAGGTACATGCCCAGATGAAGCAACACATTTCAGTTTTCGTGTTTATGGTTTTTGCTTATATTGAATGTATTGCTTGGTATGCAGGTAATGACAACATTCATGTCTCCTCCCCCAGCTTCAACTTTTCTGGCATTCCACCCTCAGGATAATAACATTATAGCCATTGGAATGGAGGATTCAACCATACATATATACAATGTTCGAGTTGATGAGGTGTTCACTTGCTTGAAGTTTGTCCTGAATTATTCGTTTTCCGGATTTTTTTCCACTCTACCTGATGTGTCTGGTTTGCCTGTTTTAGGTAAAATCAAAGTTGAAAGGTCATCAAAAACGGATTACTGGTTTGGCCTTTTCAACCAATCTTAATATTTTGGTTTCGTCGGGCGCTGATGCACAAGTAGGTAGAAGGCACTGGATGCTTTATCTTTGATCTGTTTCACGCATCCTGTTGCAACTAATCCAGACTTGAATTGTTCAATAATTTGATTGAGTTAATATCATTACTTACATGAGCCTTGAAATTGACATACTTGTTTTTACGATGTTGATTTCTTCCTTTCGTTTGTAGATTTGCGTGTGGAGCATTGATACATGGGAGAAAAGGAAATCAGTTCCAATCCAAATTCCAGCAGGCAAGGCGCCAACTGGTGACACTCGGGTGCAGTTTCATGCTGATCAGACTCGTTTGCTAGTTATTCACGAGACCCAGTTGGCTATATATGATGCTTCAAAGATGGAACGTGTTAGGCAGGTGGGCGGACAGATGAGTGATCTACATTTTTATAGTTGTCAATGCAGCTGACGTATGTATTTACATGTGTATTTATTCTTATGTCTGTTTCAGTGGGTCCCACAAGATTTATTGCCTGCACCTATATCTTATGCGGCATACTCATGTAACAGCCAGTTAATTTATGCTACATTTTGTGATGGTAATCTTGCGGTGTTTGATGCTGATAGCCTGAAATTACGTTGTCGCATTGCTTCATCAGCATATATGTCGCAGTCGCAGTCCCAGTCCCAGTCGGTCTTGAATGGGTATGCCGTCTTCAGGTTTTATTACGTCCAAATTTTGTTCATCCCTTCTTTATATTGACATTTTTAAGCTGCACACATTTTAATACATTTGGCATATTCAATTGCACGATCCATTTCAACCCATCCGAGAGTTTCTATGCACTTGTGCCCTAAAATTCTGACCTATTTTTAATGTTACCTTGATATTTCTCAATTGTTTGTGGCTGGTTTTATTGTAGAAGCCAACCTGTGTACCCACTTGTGGTTGCTGCACACCCGTTGGAGCCTAA
The DNA here is from genome assembly GCA_025629805.1 of Erythroxylum baracoense. NCBI lineage: Eukaryota > Viridiplantae > Streptophyta > Magnoliopsida > Malpighiales > Erythroxylaceae > Erythroxylum > Erythroxylum baracoense. Next base: position 6,345,310 of record JAOTAY010000007.1, on the reverse strand, counting down.
CCAATTTGCCATTGGCTTGACGGATGGGTCTGTTAAAGTGATGGAACCTACAGAGTCAGATGGAAAATGGGGATCAAGCTCGCCCCCAGATAATGGATTGCTGAGTGGTAGGACCACGTCATCATCTACCACAAGCAACCACACACTGGATCAGTTGCCTAGGTGAGAGACCTTTGTATGCAGCCGTTGAAGTTACACCTGTAATTTTCCAACATAGGGTTTTTACTTCTTTTAGTCACCGTTTGCTCTTGTCAAAGTTAAGGACAATAACCGTCGGAACACAAATTCTTGTATACTAACTTTAGTTAGCAAACATTCTTGTATACTAATTGTCTAGTTAGTGGTGGCTCTTGATTTGTTTCTTCATTTCCTCAACTGTTATACCGTGTTTTTAGTTGTGGATATGGGCAATAAACTCTGTTTCTGATAGTGCAAACCTTTTTAATCACTGTTATCCTTGGAGTGAACCTCTATTTACTAAGTTAATAGGTATATGTGGTGAAAGATGACTATTTTTCAACTTATGTATATGTACACATGTATAGATTTGTTTGGAGGGCATTTCTTGAGTTAAAAATCCGGCTACTGGGAGAAAATAACCATCGGGGTTTCTAGATCAAAAGTTTCTAGTGCTTTTGTTAAATTCACTAGTTTCAATTTCCTTATTTAAACGATTAGAAGATCCAGGAGAAGTAACGGACGCGATATGATTCCCATGATGAAAATATTTCATAATTGGGAATAGGAAAGTGAAACAAGCATAATAATCGTCATATGTTGGATACTTGCTACAACAAATATATATTAGATCATGAATATATATATGATCAGGTAAAGCTTGGGTGAAACTAAATAAAAGTCGGAACCGACTACTGTTAAAAGAATCACGAAACGAATAAGCTACGAGCTTCTATTCTTAATTTGAATTTGAATATATATATATATATATATATATATATATCTGAATTTGTTGGAGCACGTATCCAACATATGACAATCTATCTGAATGATTATTATGCTCGTTTCACTTTCCTATTCTCAATAATGAATGTTCTTATCACGGGAGTCATATGGTGTTCATACTTCTCTTGGATCTTTTAAGTTTTATTGGAATTATGATAAATTGAGTGTTTAGGGATGTTTTTAAGTGTTATAAGCATCCTCACAACAGCACCGATTATAAATATCTTAGTCTTATTTGGTAAACAACTTATCAATTGATTTTTAGTGGTTTTAAAACTTTTAACTGATTGACTGTATGAAACAGTCGATAGAAATGTTCAGTAAATGACTGATTAGGTTGGCAAATTTAATCTAATCAGCTGAAAAAGAAAACGCTCAGAGTAAAGTCAATTATATGAAAAAGTCTAATATGCAAAAGTTAATTATACCCTTTATTTTGCTCTAAAACATATCTGTCGTGACAGAAATTATCACGGGTGTGACATAAGTGTCACAGGTGTGACGCCTGTGAATCTTTTTTATTTTTATTTTTATTTTTATTTTTATCATTCTAATTTTAATTATAATTATACTACTATTAGTTGAATAAAAAATTAAATTAAATTTTAATTTTAATTATACTACTATTAATTAAAATGATAAAAATAAAAAATAAACCAAAATTACATTAAGTGTCATAGGGATGACACTTCTGTTATGCATGTGACACTTATTTTGATTTTTTTTATTATTTTAATTTTAATTTTTAATAAAATTTTTAAGATAAAAAATTTAAAGTTTAAAAAATTGATTAATTTATTTAAATTGTTTAATTAATTTATAAATTATAGAAAAATAAATTAAATTAAAAATTGATTAAATTTATTATTATTATTATTATGTTAGCCCGCGTGCTATATTAATGCAATATTAAACATCTTGTATATTTATGATAAAGTTTTTTTTACAGTAAATGCTTGTAAAATGCAAATAAATTATACAATATATTATATATGTGGAATGATTTATTTTGATTTCAACAATTTATTTTAATTTCTCAAAATTAAAAATTTTAACAAAGATATATTACTTTGGAATTATTTGTCAATGAAAATATTTGTTCTTTATTAAAATAAATTATTTTTAGTAACATATAATTTCTTAAATACTACTATTTAACTAATTTTCAACATTAACTTATATGATAAAATAGGATTTAAAATAAGTATGGATAATAAAGCTTCAATTAATTTTATAACATAATATATTAACTTTTATAATACATAACGCAGAAAGATAATTTTTTAAGACTTATCTCACTTGAATGCTTTTTAAATTGATAAATTAAATTATATCTTAAAGATTGGAGGTAAGGTAAGAATTGACTGTAAACCCCATAACTTTCCCAGGTATGATCTAGTGAAGTCCTAAAAAAAAAACCGAACTAAATTAGTTATTTCAGGCGATAGTGACAATATCGATAACCCGATTTATTAATCAGAGGTCCTGAACGCCTTAAAATTGAACTAACACTCCATAATCTCTTAAATATGAGTTAGAATGCATGAAAATGTTGAACGAGATGTTTAAAAACCCAACCCCGAAGTTTCGCATCACATTAGGGTTAAATGACCTTTTAAGGGCAAAATGGTCTTTTTGTTTCTAAAATAAATTTCCAGCAATTTCTATTAAATCAAAACAAGACACTCATGATCGAAAGCTCTTCTTTCTCTCTTAAAGTTTTTCATTTTCTTTGCTTAAAATCAAGTAAACAAAAGGTGAAATCAAGAATCCAACCTTAGATCCATCATCATCTCATCAAGACCTACATTTCTATACCGCCAAATTCACTTATTGCCACCATATTCTAAAGGTAAGAAAAACCCGTGTTTATGTTAATCATTCTTGGGTTGAAATATGATGTTTATAGTGATTTACTAATGGGAGTGCATATGTATTGGTGGTTGATTTTGGTGTAGGATGTGAGTAAGCACCAAAGCCCTAATTGCAAAACAAAAACCCTAACCCAAATCTCTAATCAAAGTAAGTGTTCTTTGGGCTCAATTGAGCATGTCTAGTTATTATTGGTGTTATGGAGCTAATGAAATTGAATTAAGAACGATGGTTGTAGTGAAAGGAGTGGAATGGGTTTATAGAAGTGCAATCTGGACAGTTTCCAAAATACTATCCTTAGCTTAAAATAGATATCTTTTCTGAAAAAAATGTCTTCTGCTTAGTTAAACTAGACATAATAATATTTCCAACGAGTATTAGAACACCTAAATCCTAGAGCATTTGATTGCCCAAATGGTCTAAGAAACTCACTACTGGTGCAGAGCAATTATGTAGATACGCAAAGTTTTTGGCTTACTATGTGATCTGGATTGTCAAATGACGTCCAAAAATTATGAAACTTAGCTATAATTAAAGCTTAGGATGATCCCTAAAAGTT
>JAOTAY010000007.1:6321408-6341816 GCA_025629805.1 Erythroxylum baracoense | reverse complement strand
TCCTAATTTCTCTGATTGGTCTCTCTCTCGGACCCGTTTCTCTGGTCCGACCCGTTTTATGGACACGGGATGTTACAGAGACGATCTAGGTTACTCAAAGATTGCTCCAGATAGCTTATTGCCTTGATGTCCTGGCAATGCCTGGATGCAATCACTCTAATTGCTCTTCTATATCATGCAATACATATTTACACAAATTACAACTTTGCATAATTATATAAGTACTCATTTATGCACATATGTATATATGGGTTATGTACAATGCATGCTCAATGACAATCCCGGGTATATTTCCTTAATTCACATCTTATAATCATTTAACAACATCTTCCAATCATTCTTTAATACCTAATACACTTTACTCATTTTAATCACCTAATTCATCATCAACTAGGATCATTCAAGGCCTCAATCATACCTAAATACATCGTAAGGAAGTACCTTAACATTTGTTGGCTCAAACACCACTCAGAAAATAACCCTTTTACTCTTTAGGTCTGCCCACAATCGTGATGTCCTTGCCATGATCGTGACAGAAACTTCTGGGACTAGCCACGATCATGGTGGTCCTGCCGCAATCATGACAAAACCATATTCTGGCCAGGTCACGATCGTGAGGTAAGGGCCATGATTGTGATAGAACTAATGTTTTGTCAGGCCACGATCGTGGGGTAAGGGCCACGATCATGACAGAACTAATGTTTTGCTAAGTTACGATCGTGGGATGAGGGCCACGATCGTGTCCTGCATTTTCTTCCTCATTTCTTCCACGAATTTAATACACATACTAACATCAATTTCACTCCAAAATTTCCAAAATTCACCTCCTCTAATGCCATATTATTTCATACTAATTCAACTACCACATTGGTTGCATTAACTCTCAAAATTCTACTCATTTGATTCATCATCATTCACTTAACCTCATCATACGTGAAATTCTAACTCTTTCCATAATATATCTCATTCATAATGCATCAAACAATTTATTTTCATAATTCATCACTTAGGACCTATAACCTCTTCATTTTACCTCAAAGCTATCTTAATAGCATTAATAAGATAATTCATAACTTAAAGTTCGTCAATCATACATAAACAAAACATTTCATCATCTTTCATTATTATACCAAATTCTCATTTCAAGTTTATTACTCCAACACCTTTCTTATACCTTAAATTCCCAATCTATTTCCTCACATAATAAACCATAATTTATGGCTTTCATATTCTCAAAATAAGAACACATCATAAGCATTGGTTCATCTATTTCCTACTTTCATTATCAACACAAGAATATGAGATGATCACTTCTCTTCATTTATCAACTTTCAACACTCATTCAAACACTATTTCTATACTCATATTATCTTGAAAACATCTTTAATACAATTCCAATATATTATTAGTGACAAACACAAAACTAGTCCTATTTATATATCCATTTATTTTTTAACATTTTGATCATTTTCATACATCATTCACACTATAAATCTATCCCAAAAACATCCTTATAACACCTCATAAATCATTACTCATCATACACTCAAAAACAAGACATCAATATTCCCATTCTTCATCCACGATGCACATGTATATTGATCACTATTCTGAAGATCATTTAATATCAAATAATCACCATATTTGTTTCATATATGACTACCCATGAAGATCAAAGTATAACTTACTTGATTTAGCTTCAAAATCTTCAAGATATCACTTAGCCCTAGCTTTCTTCTCTTACACGATCAACATCATCCAAAGGTGGGAGGGCTATGTCTTTAGTGACTACTATGAAGAAGACAAGAAAATGGGAGTAACAAATGAAAGGTGAGAACAAGTTTACGTTAAGAGGGTGAGAAATGAGTATCGTAGATGAAGAAGATTGAAGACGATGAGATTAACAAAGATGAGAGCAATGAATAAAGTGAAAGATAAATAGAAATAAAGATAGTCTTTCATTTGAGGGAGAGTGTCGTGGTTTAAGACATGGCTTAGCAAGTGACACTTGCCACTTGTCACTTGCCACATGTCCACTTCCTATAGGTCTCACTTAGTTCTCTTATTTAACTAGTCTATTTATCTCTAATTTCTACTCCGATTGTCTTCCAATTTTTAATGACATTTATTATTAAATCCTAATATCACATATCAATTATTTCTATTATCATTCATCACTTATTTCTACTACTATAAACCAATTGTCTTGCCACCTGACATTTTTCCTAGTCCAAAATATCTAGAAATTTAGAATTTTCCTAAATTTTTTCCAAAAATTCTAAATCATTACTTATACTCACCAAATAAATTTTCAAGATATATACTCCACAATCCACAATATAATCACATTAAAATCAATCATACCTAAAAAATGTCAATGAATGCATGTGCAATTATTTTAATGTGTGTAAAAATTAATATTCATATGTGTTTGTGTGTTATATTATGCATGAGCATGAAATGCACTTTCTAACTTCTTGATAATATCTCTCATATTCAGAATTCTAAGGTTCTAATCATTAGCATGGGAAAACGGGATGTTACATATAAAGTATTAGAAAGTGGCTTCTATTGGTCCTCATTGTTCAAGGATGCATACATCTTTTGCAAGTCATATGATAGTTGCCAACAGTTCGGTAACTTTTCCCATAAGAACCAAATGCCAAAAACTCCCATTCTCTTTTACGAAATTTTTTTATGTTTGGGGTATTGACTTTATAGGACCTTTTCCCCCATCTTTTAGTTTTAATTATATATTACTTGTAGTTGATTATTTTTCCAAATGGGTGGAAGCTAAGGCCACCAAAACTAAAGACGTCAAAATTATTGTAGCTTTTGTCAAATCTATCATCTTCTCTAGGTTCAGGATGCTAAAGGCAATCATAAGTGATAGGGAAACTCATTTTTGCAATATGGTGATGGAAATACTATTTTAAAAAATCACATCATGCATAAAATTTCCACCTCTTACCATCCCTAGACTAGTGGCCAAGCTGAAGTGTCAAATCGATATATTAAGTTGATCTAGAGAAAATTGTTCAACCTTTCATTTACATTATTGCATTTAATATTTATGTTAAATGCTCCATTTGTTACATTTGATTTTACATTAGGGACAATATAAGTTTTAAGTGTCGGGGTGAGGATCTTCGTTTTCATGCATATTTTTAAGCTTGTTTGTTGCTTATGTGAGTTTCTTAGGAGTTTTTCAAAATTAAACAAATAGATAAACATTTTATGTTTTTCTATTGCTTCTAGAACTACGTAGTCATAGTTAGAGAGCAAACTGACCAGAAAAATTCATGGAAACTTAAACATGTACTTTTAATCTTGTGATTGATCAATATATATTATCTTTAGAAGAGTAGTGACTAGTGGTAGACAAAATCCAGTGAGATTTTGAGTCTTTATAGACTAATACATTTCCATATCAGTCTCATTGTGTTTTCTCTATATGTGACCTTTATAACATGTCTATCCTAATTTTTCTTTGATTTTCTATTCAAAATCACATTTTTATTATATTTGTTCACATGGAAATGATATAGGCATTTATTGTTTCATAAGCTACATTAGCAAAATAACCCACTTATTGATATGATTTTTCCTTTTGATAAGCCCCTTTGAGTTTTTTTTTTGCCTTTTCTTTTTATGTTAACCATATTACATGCCTTATACCTAACCAAATGTCCTACCCAAGCCTTAAAGCTAGTAGAGCATTTGTTAATTATTGATGATTGTGGATGCACAAAAGTATAAGTGTGGGGGTGTGCATATATGTGGGTTGGTTATAATTATAGAAATGTCATTTTAAATTGTCATAGTGCCATTTTAAGTCTTATCAACGAGTTCCAATATTGATGTAGTTTTTTTCAATTTTTGTTTAAAAAAGAGAAAGAAAAGCAAAAAAAAAAGAAGAAATAAAAATATGATTAAATAATAGTATTAAGGAGGAAATGCATTTCTTTGGTAAAGTTATTCATTATTACTTTTTCCTCCTAAAGTTGTATAGAATGGGTGATTTGAGTATAAAGCATATGAGGTAGATGATGTTTTGAAGGATCACCACTTATGATTATGATGTATTATTTGTTATCAATTATGTGAATGATCCCTTCTAATTGGTTATACTTCATGTGGTTTATAGTGTGAGAGCTTGAACTTGAGCTATGAAACATAGTTTTTACAATCATAATTTTGAGTGAATGTTGACTTCTGCGCTTGATGTTATTAGAAGTTTTTCTTGCTTCATTAGCTCTGATGACTTTTATGCTATATTACCCAAATATATCTCATAATAACCCTTGCCCACATTACAACCTTAAAAAGTCATTTGATTCATGATTATGAATGCGAATCCTAGTGGTGGAGAAATAAAATGATATGCAAAGTCAAGGAATGTCATGATCATAAATGTTGTTTGAGTGTACCTATGGATCAATGCTATTTACACACTTTGTTCAAGTCTATTACTAGATTGCTCAGTTTCTAAAGGTGATGATTGCTAATTGATCATGAGTAGAGGCAATGAATGTTGATTTCTTACTATGATTTTGAAAGTTATTTATCTTTACTTATCGCTATCTATTCTTAGGAAATATGGAAATTATGAAAGTGTTTGGATTGTGACTTTGATTTTCTTATTTTGCCCAACGATGGTTAGAAGCTAAGTATGGGGGAATTTGATGTGTGCTTATTGTTTATACATTCATTTCTTAACACTTAGTGATTATTGTTGTGAGATGCTTAAGATACTCATTTTAGTTCATATTTGATTTTAGGTACAATTTAGAAGCATCAGAGCTAAAATGAGTTAAGACCATACTCCTTGAGAAAAAGTATTGATGTCCAAACTCAATTATCTTTGTGGAATAAGAAGGAGATGGATTAGGGTAAGGATTGGACAAGACAAGAAGGAGAACATTTAAGCAAAAACTTGAAGATACATGACTGTGTAAACATTTGAAAGACAATTTTAAACTTACTCGTTTTATATACGGTCGCGTATCCAATCACGTATCCTCGTGAGTTTCAAATTTTTTTGACTTATATGGTTTGATAAACAATCATGTATCAAACCGTCTATATGCTTAGAAACCTACTTTTTCATATAAATAGAACATTTTGAAGGCTTGAGTAGAATCATCTTGGGACTTCTTGAAAGGTAGAAACTTACACTTTTAAGACACCTATGAAGGACTAAGCTTTGAAATCCAGTTCAGAGGTAAATTTGATGCCTAGGATCACGATTAAGAATATCTTTTCATTGTTTTTTGTTGAATCCGTCTCTTTATAGATTGTTATGGTTATTCTGTGTTTATTGATTTGGGTATTGTAAAGATGATTTTAATATGTTCATTGGATTGTTTTTGTGAAAATCCATTGCCAGAATCTTCAATATAACACTTAATTGTTGTTTTTTAGATTTGCTTGTAACTACTAATTATGATGAGTCATTAGGAAAAACATAATATAGGTTGAATAACTTGAACTCGTATAGTTACTGCCTAGATTGGTTAGTTTTCCTTATTTGTAATGCGACTATCTAACTAAACTTAGAGAGCTTGTTCTAGGTTGTTTGATAGTTAGGTTTAATTAAAGAGTTTGTTTTAATTAAACGCAACCTGAGGAAAAATTGTGATTAACAAAACTTGTTCTTAATTTATGACCAATAGTTCTAAGATAGGTGTGAAAACATTATAAAAATGAAATATGTTTAATTTTGTGTAGGCTGAGATTGATCTAAGAACCGAATTCTAAACACATTTATGAATTTCATCACTTTTGATTGTTTTCTATAATTTGTTTTCGTTAGTTTAATTTTATTTTGTTTTCTTAATTACATTCAACCAAAACCCCCTTTTTATCTTAAACATCTATTATTTTCATTGCAAAAATTACACGTACATTCCCTATGGATATGATACTTGCTCACTGCTACTACAAATTTTTAGTGTGCAGAGTTAGGTTTATTTTGTGGTGCACTTGACACATTATGAATTGTCCACTATGGTTTTGCTTCTTCATAAAGGTCTAATCCTCCCTCCTTAATAATTCCCTTTTTCTTTTCTTTGATGTGGTTTGCCAGATCTCTTTGTAATCTCCCCATCTTTATTAAAACCTTGAAATTTTATAGTTGGTGGTAATGACTTTGCTATAAATTTTTTGTTGGATTCAGCTTCTCAGAAGGAAGGAATTATACAAACTTTAACCCTCTCCATTTCCAGAATTATTTTTCAAATTGCCAACTAACTTAGTTTTGGCTCCTTCCTTTTTTAGCATGTTTAAAAATTACTTAGTTCTTAACTAGAGTCCTCAAGAAATCATTTAGATCTTCCCTTTCCTCTAGCTCAAACCAGACTTCCTTATTATTTTTCATTTCTATTCCTCCATTCTCTAACACTTCAACTATCCTTCTTAATCTGCATATCCTTTACTTTTTAACTTAAAACTTAAACTAACTCCCTACTTCCCTCTCCTCAACTTAATAGAATTTTTCTGTGGCTACTAATGGCTAAACTTCTTAGATCACTAGGCCTACTTAGTGTTATGTTATGGCAGATTCCTCTACAATTGATAAACTCCAGTACAACTCTCGTAAAATAATATAATGCAGTTATATTGTCTTATCACCTATACAACTTCTGAAAGATAGAGCGACTAAACAAGAATCTATCTCATGTTATTTTTAACTAAGAATTTTACATTTATAATTGTTAATGTGTGGACCCAAGACCATTGGAAAAGAATAGAATTTTTAGAGTTCATTACCAATAAAGAGAACTAAATCATTTTTAGATTCAATTTATTAGCCAATGTTTAAGAGTTATTGAATTTGTGACATTGAATACAAACAAAATAACTCTTCTCATACAAAAATTGATTTCTGATATCTAAATTGAGAAGCTAAGAATGAAGAAAATTCCAATATGGATTAATATATACTATAATCCTTTTAATTATAGATCAATTAGGGGATTAAGCTATTTCACAGCTACATAGGAAAACCTATTTGTATGGATAAATCCACCACTACGATAAGGATAATAGGCTATACAAAAGTGTTTGTGGTTATTAAAATGACCCAGGAACTTCCTGAATCAATCCCTCCCATAAGATAAAAAGAGGATGATAAAATGGTTAAAAATATGGTGGTAGTATCTTACCAATGGAAGCCAATACTAAGCCACCAAGGAAAGAAGTAGATCTTGATGGATAAACACTTCCAAAAGGGGGATTATTATTAGTTAATAGTATTAAAGACACCTAAGGATGATAAAGGACATTCAACAAGCATGCATATTGAGGGGGTAGACAAAGATAATTCAACAAGCATAGATGTTAAGGTTGATAATCAAGATCAGAATATAAGTATAAGAGAAAATCAAATGAAATCAATGTTAAGCTAGTTTGCATAGTCAAATTCCTATAGAGATAAATGCTAACCACTCATAGAGATAGAGTTATCCTAAAATCCCTATGGATTCAAACTCACCATAAGTGGAATATCAAGTTGTTGGAGGCTAAGCTAATTTCAAAAAGAAAGTCTCAGTCATAATTAGGAGAAGATTGGGCAGAAAAAATATATCCAATTGCGCATAATCCTTAAACCTCCTCTATACATCATTCCTAGCATGGAATGTTTGAGGGCTTAATAGCCATAAAAAGTTGCCAAGTATTATATCACTATCTATTTCCAATAAAACCTAGAGTTTTCTAAAAATCAAGCTAAAGGTTGATTAATGTAAGAAATTGTATTTTTTTGATAAGCAAATAGATGATTATCAATATGATTTTAATTGTAGAAATATGGTAGGGCATGATTTTGATAAAATTGGGGTTGTTCATTCATGGGCTTATGATCAGCTAATCCAACTATTAGTAAGGTTATTACAAGATCAAGACCTAGTGTATGTTATTTTCTTAATACCACTAACATGGTTTTCTAAGGGATCCCACGTTAAAATGAGTTAAGAACTATCCGTGCTAATATAAATGCCCCTTTTATGACCATTGGTGACTATCAAAACCATTCATCCATCAAAAGCAAAAGAAAATATAAAGTTAGAGAATTTTAGTGATGATTTCATAATACGTACTAGCCAGATTAAGGTTACAGACCAAAGATTCAAAGGAAATTTAATTAGTTAAGAGTAATAAAAATACTGATAGATGGTTTATCAAGAAAAAGTTAGATAGGGGTCTTGTTAATCAAGTATGGTTTGCTGGGTTCCTAAAACAACAAAACGTTTAGTCATGGCTGTATCGTATAGTTTAATGGCTAAGCTTGTGTACTTGCCTTATAATATTAATCGGTATTATATTTAACTTCTAAACTAAAGGAGTATTATAAGAGAGCCTGTTCCACATTCTTGATAAATGAAATTATTTAATTTATAAAAATGCATAAGAGACTGAAAAATCTTTCTTTAATCTTAATCCAAATAAGATCTTAGGATCGATGTTTTAAATGACTATTTATTTCAAATATCTTATAAGAAAATAAAAATGCAAGTCACTAGCTTCATTCAGGAATTTTTCAACAATGGCGAGATATTGAATGAAGAAAAAAAAATTCATTAGCCTTATCCCAAAATTTCCATGTCTAGCTTCATTTTAGGATTATAGGTTAATCTCTTATTGTAATACTATACACAAGACTATATCTAAGCTGCTAGCTACTAGCAGCTTTACAGTATAATAACTACTTTATATAATATTGAAAATTATGCATTTATAAGTTTTCACACTTCAAATATTAAGAAACATAGTGAAGTTTGGGAGGTTTATGCTGCCTTGATTTAGGAGAACAACCTTAAATATGACTTGGGAGTCAAACTTTTTGGTTTGATTCATCCTAATCGACCTCTGAGATACTTAAAGCTGATCTGGCCTTGAATCATTTGGGTTTGCCTTGATCTGATTGAGTTTTTGACTATCTAAAACTCATCTAGACTCGAGTTTAAACCCTATCAGGCTTTATTCTCGCTTATGATTGAAAAAAAATTGGACAACTTCCCAATCCATTGCTATCCTTGCACATTCTTGTTGTTCTTATATGAATATTTGTTACCAAATTTTCACACTTTTATGAATGAATGGATCATGGCAATTATATTTCACTAATAATGTTATCTATTGGTATGTGCAAATAGAGACCCTGAAAGTCTTTCCACTTTGATTTTGTTTCTAAACCATGGAATTTGAAATTTCAAAACAAAACTTTGCTTGTACTTGATAATATATAGATATATGACATGATGTAGCCTACCTGGTATAAGCAGAGATGCACTTTCTCTCCATTTTATTTTCAGAAAGAATAACTGCAAAGAAACAGGAATAATAAGAGCTAGACCCCAATAAATAAATCTCGACGAAAAGGTCAAGCGAGAAACACAAGTTGATGATAAGCCTCACAAAGAACCCGAATGACAATTCTGCACGTAGTGGTTAGTGGTTATGCACTACACCTCCAATATCCTAACATTTTGCCCTTAATTCATTAGCTTCCATGAATTTCCAGTCTAAAGTTTGGATTCATACTGTCAGCATCGGTAGCATTTTTCATAATAATGAAAATAAACTAAAAAATCCATACCGATTCGGATCCTTTGGCCCCTGAATGTTACCCAATACACGTTGGTGTAGTACTTTATTAGTCTTCTTTCACATATTAAAGGAGTGAAAGATTACAATAAGAGAAGATAACTATATATTAAAAATAAAAGGAAATAAACATGAATACTTGTTCGTTTGGTGGTAAGGCTTCTCTCAACGCGGTTTTATGTCTAAATCTAATCCCCTCTATATAAATACAACCAATCAATCCAGTAATCCAAGTATAGCTGCGAGTTTCGTGGTGATGGCTCCTAAGCTCTCATGTTTATGCACCATTTCTCTCCTCTTAATGTTCTCCTTCTCTCCCTCTCACGGGATAAACTTGTCGTCGGAAATTTTTAACAGCCCTGAAACTATCTGCAACCACACACCTCACCCCAGCTTCTGCAAATACTCTTTGCCCAACAGCAAACCTGGAACCATATTTGATTACAGCAGGAATGCACTGGGCAATTCCCTGTCAAACGCTAGAAGCTTTCTTTCCCTTATCGATAACTACTTGGTGCTGCCCTCAACATCATATGAATCCACCATTCGAGCCGTTGAAGATTGCAGGTTCCTATCACAACTAATCATAGACTACTTATCAGAAACAATAGAAGCTGTAAGCACTGGAGATACACTTCAAAGCTTGGAAGCCGCTGGTTTCCTTGCTAAGCTTAGTGCGACGTTGACCTGCCAAGAAACTTGCATCGACAGTCTTCAAGACGTAGCATCAGCAGCAAGCATCAGAAACGCATTATTAGGTCCTCTCTCTAATGGAATCAAACACTATAGTGTGTCTCTTGCTCTTTTTATACATGGTTGGATCCCTGATATGGGATTACTGACAGAAAGTCGAAACGTATTTTCAAATCTGGAAGGTGGTTCAACCAAACGCCTGCCTTTAACTATGCTACTAAAGGATAGAGGATTGTTCAACTCTGTAACCGGAAGAAGACATCTTGAGGAATCTGATAACAGTATTTTGGTGAGCCAAATAGTGGTTGTGGACCCCTACGGAGCTGGGGATTTTACGACCATTAGCGATGCAGTGACTGCAGCACCAAATAACACTGCTATTGGGAATGGATATTTCGTGATCTACGTGGTTGCAGGGGTCTATTTTGAGTATGTTTCGATACCAAAAACCAAGAAGTATGTATTGATGATAGGAGATGGGATCAACCAGACGATAATTACTGGCAACCGGAGCGTCGTTGACGGCTGGACTACATTTAATTCGGCCACATTTGGTATGTCATGAACTATTAACTAGCATTTGCAATATATGGACGCCTAAGAAGACTAGCATGTGATTGCTTCACTTGCTCTCAAGTACAATTATAGTTTTCTTAAGAGATAATGTAAAGTCTTAAATAGTGCAATATTAAATTTGTTCTCACTGTGCTAATACGTGTGATACTTACATGCAGTTGTTGTAGGAGAGGGGTTTGTTGCAGTGAACATAACATTTCGAAACACGGCGGGAGCAATTAAGCACCAAGCAGTGGCTGTAAGAAATGGAGCAGACATGTCCACATTCTACAAATGCAGCATGGAGGGGTACCAAGACACCTTATATACACATTCTCTCAGGCAATTTTATAGAGAATGTGACATCTACGGCACTATTGACTACATTTTCGGCAATGCTGCAGTTGTTTTTCAGAACTGCAACATTTATTCCCGGTTGCCAATGGCAAACCAGTTCAACACAATAACTGCACAGGGAAGAACTGACCCTAACCAAAACACAGGCACTTCAATTCAGAATTGCACCATTGGAGCAGCTCAGGACCTTGCCTGCAGCAATGGTAGCACAGAAACGTACTTAGGTCGACCCTGGAAAGACTACTCCACAACTGTGTTTATGGAATCTTTCTTGGATAGCCTAATTGATCCTTCTGGTTGGGTCGAGTGGTCCGGTAATCAATCACTTAGCACACTTTACTATGCAGAATTCAACAATACTGGTCCAGGATCCAACATTACTAACAGGGTTACATGGCCTGGTTTTCACATACTTAACGTCACTGGTGCGAGTAGTTTCACCGTTTACCGTTTCATACAAGGCGACAGCTGGTTGCCGGCGACCGGAGTTCCTTATACTGGTGGTTTGTTGTGATTTTAAGCATGTTTTTTACACACTCTCAATCTATCACTCTTCTTTGTCTGATTGTATTAAATTATTTGTGAATTTTATCATAATATTTCAACTTCTAACTAATGAAAATAATCAATAATGTATTTTTTAAAATGTTAAAAGAGCTGTAAATCTAGTTAATGGCAAATTGATTGGGGGACAACTAGCCAAAAATTTGCAACCTAACCAAATTTAATTTGATTATAATGGAAAGGAGTAAAGATATAATTGTAATATATTATAATGTTTCTTCTTCTTCTTTTGGTCGTTGCTCATTGTTCTTCATCTTACACTCATTTTTTGGTCCAAATTTCTTGTAGTTATATTGAAAAAAGAGAAAATAAATATTAAAAACTTATTTTCACTAATATTATTACTATGTTGACAATAATTTGAAAGAATCAAGATTTTCTTGTTTTTGGCAATTGAGACAGTCGGATTCCAAAAAACATTGAAATATTTTTTCGATAGATCTAATTTGTTTACACTTTCATCTGATTTGATCTTTAAATAGAGGTTTTATGGTGGCTGGTAAACAGTTGAGTTTACAATGACGGTAGACAAAGATGAAGCACTCACTTGACATGCTTTATTTTTAATTTAAAGACTGGGTTAATTGGAAGAATACATTTGCTCAATAAAAACTATAACAGACATCTTACATCTAATACTATGATTATGTAAAAAATACCATCATCCGTAAAAGATAAGTAACTTGTTCACGTTAAAATGAGAATATTATAAGTTTGATATTAAGTTATCATGTCCCAATTAAAACTACATTGAGGTTCTTATATCTAACACCATGCTTACAATTAAAAAAACCCACCACCTATAACATATAAGTTACATGTTCACCATTATATAAGAATATCATCGTTCAATATGAAGAACATTATAACTCAACTAAAAATGTATTATGCCTTCACACATATAATATTATGCTCGTATTAAAAAAAATCATCACCCATTACTAATAAGTGACACATTCACTTTAAAATGAGAGTGTCAACAGTTTAATATTAAGTTACCATGCCTAAATTAAAACCATACTAGATCTTGATATATATAATACCACGCTTAAATTTATAAAAACTACCACTAATAACAGATAAGTCACATGTTTACTTTTAAATAGGAATACCTTCACTAAGTATGAAGGATAGCATGTTTCAGTTAAAGTTTTACTAGATCAATGTATATAATATAACACTATATGTTAAAAAAACCACCACCCATAACCTACAAGTCAATAATTCACCTCAAAATGAGAATGTCATCACTTTGATATTAAGATACTATACCTTCGTTAAAACTATAATAGAACTTCATGCATTCAATACCATATATATTTTTATAAAAAAAACTGCCATCAATAACAAGGAAGTCACATTTTCACTTTTAAATGGGAATACAATCAATCAATATAAAGAATATAATTCCATAGATAAAATTATACGAGGCCTTCACACATCTACCATTATGAGTATGTTCAAAAAATACCACCATCCATTCTAGATAAGTAACAAATTTACCTTAAAATGAGAATACAATCGTTTTGATATTAAGTTACCCACACTCAAATAAAACCATACCATAGGTTCGCATATTCAATACCTTGGTTATGTCTAAGAAAATACAACCACCTATAATAGATAAGTCTTATGTTAAACATTAAATTAGAATACAATCATTTAGTACAAAGAATATTATGGCTCGGTTAAAACTATACCATATTTTCATATATTTAATGCCAAGTTTATGTCCAAAAAACACACTACCCATAATAGATACTCACGTATTCAACTTAAAATGAGAATACCCTCACTTTGATATTAAGATACTATACCTTATTTAAAACTATAATCGAGCTTTATACACCATACCACACTATACCTTATTAAAAACTACAATCGAGTTTTATACACCGTACCACATGTATGTTAAGAAAAAACAACCATCAATAACAAATAAGTCATATGTTCATCTTTAAATAAGAATAACATTACTCATTATAAAGAATATCATGTCTTAGTATGCAAAACAAAATGCACCAATCCTAATTGCAATGCACTTGAATTGAAACTCTACTACCTTCGAACATCTAATTCTTGCTTCCCATCTCATTGCTGGTGCCTTCTCCCTGTCTCTTTCGCACAATCGTCATTTTGCTGTTAACAATCACTTTCCTAGTTGCTCATCTTCCATCTCTGTGTCTAGAGTGTCTAAAAATGAGCAATGATTGTTCCACCTTCCAAAATTTTGATAACCCTTGAGCATTGCTCTTCATAGAAAGGAAAGCAACTTGCGCAAGCTAATCATCTGCTTCCACCTTGTTCACTACACTCTGTAGGCCCCAAATTGAGACTATAGTTTAGGAGGTTATTTAGTAAGTCTTCCTCTTTGGGGAACCTATGAGACAAGTAACCTGGGGAATTACTTGATTTATTTTTAGTTATGCTACAATAGCCCTCGTTACCTTCCTACTTGCAAATTGTCAACATTGTTTACTCTAGACTCCATTAGTGTCTCCAGTGTGTGAATCTCTAGCATTTAACATGTGGTTAATCTGCTATCATCCTATGAATAATGAATAGTACTTAATCAGCTTTGTCGCTAAGACAATTTTGATGGATGGTATATCTAAGTTTCTACTCATTATAGTGTTGAAAAAACATTAGCTGCTCCTTAAACTCAATCATTAAGCTTGAATAGGTGTTTGTAAATGCCTATCTTGAACAATATGAAAGAGAATATTAGTGGTATAAGGAAGACATGGGAGCAAGTTAATAGAGAGAACAGACTAAAAACTAAACTTAGCTAGTTTTTACTTAATAAATGTGATGAACAATTTATTGTATCACCTTTCATTGAAATTTTAAAAGTTGTTGCACAGAAATCGAGCTTCAAATTGATTGGATATTTTTTTAACAAAAGAGTTATTTATCATATCATGAAGTTGTGAGCATAAACAGGTTAGAAGACACATGGTTTTTTCGACATGTTGGTAAATAATGACGATACTCTTTCTTTAAATTCTCTTACAAAGATGCTGTCATTAGAGTACTTGAAAAGGGACATTAACATGTGTAGAACAAGCCAATATTGTTATAGATTTAGAGAACTAGATAGAAAATTGATGAAATTAAGATGGAAAATATACCAATTTGGTTATGTATACATGGAGTATCATTGGAGTATCAGACCATAAGTGGATTAAGCTATCTTGCTAGCTTTATCAGCAAATCAATTTACATAGACCAAGCCACTACAAGGACATCCAAAATCAAATTTGCAAGGTTAATGTGTTTTGGTGAATTTTATGACTTATTTACTAAAAAATATCTAAATTGTGAGGTTGGATGAAAACCTTGAGATGTTTGAAGGTACTCTCAAAGTAAACTATGCTTACCAAAGTAAATAAATGCTAGAAAAGAATGGAGACCTAGAGGTAGACATTTCAATACAAGATTTGCATAGGAGCTTAATGAAATTAACGAAAAGAACCAGAAAAGCAATGTTTAAACAGTTGAAATAAATGTCAGTAGCTTAAAAGTTACATGTTACAACGCTGAGGCTAATCCTAGATCTGGTGAAAAGCATTTTTGGAAGCATTTTCAAAGAATGAAAATGTTTGTAAAAACCCCTAGTCAATCCTATTTCCGATGGTAGCAGTTGACAATGAAATCCAATTTTTCCCATTATTTTCATATTCCTTTCCTAAAAAGAGGTTGAATTAAGGAAGGAGAGTACAAATAGAGATGAAGAAGTATCTACATCTATTTATAGTGAGAAGCAATTTGAACCTGTATCAAAGAGAAGATCTAGCAGAAGGAAGAAGCCATTAGCTTTAAATTATGAAACATAGAAGTCATCACTTTGAATATAAGAGGTGTTAATGCTCCTTACAAGAAATTTTTGTTCGAGAACCTTATCTTAGAGCATAGAAAAGACATGTTTTTCTTACTAGAATTAAGAATAAAAAAAGGATAAACTTTATCTATTAAAGATGCTATCTTCCAATTAGAGGCAAGTCACAAACCATCCCGTCATCCTAATGGGAGGATCGTGTTATACTTCAATCATCAAACTATAAATGTAATAATCATGGGAATGTCTAATCACGCTTTATATGTTGATGTATCATGCAACACCACAACTAAAGCTAGTGTAATCTCCTTTGTTTATGTATACAACAATGTATTTTAGAGGAATTAATTAAGAAGAAGTTTCTATAGCAATCAGAAACCATGGTTATTGACTAGGGATTTCAATACTATCCTAAATTCTGAAGAAGTTGAGGGTGTCCATACTTCTAAACATCCATGTTTAGAGTTTAGACAATGTGTTACAGGTATTTAGATGTTTGATATACCTTAGGGTTTTCATTAAGAAAAAACTAGACAAATGTTAGGCAAATTTGGAAAATTCCTTAGCTCATTCTTAATTTTCACTAGAAACAATCTCTCGGATCACTTAATATGAATCATGCAAAAGTTAAGCTTAAGCTGTAAGTATTAGAACAATTTTCCAGTTCAATAATTTCTTAAACTCTTTGGCAGGCTTTGATGAAACCATTTAGAAAGCTTTCTCCACTAAAGTTTAGGGCACCAAGTAGTTTGTTGACACAACAAAAATGAAACTCATCATAATGTCCCTAAAGCAGTTGTATAAGGAAAATATCAGAAACACTCATCATTTGTTAACAACTACTAAAGAGGCACTTAGAATTATATAAGATGAGCTGTATAGAAATCCTAAATCTTTTGAACTTTAATAAAATGAGAAGATTGCAATGTGTAAAAAACATTTTTTTCTCCTCCTCCTCTCTACCCCAAAATCTCTTATGGTTGCATAACTCTTTCACTTTGATGGTGCCATCTTTGTGTCTTTGTATTGTCTCCCTTCCATTTACTTCCCTATGTCTACTTCTTCTCAGCCCTACCTGCTTCTTTTTGGTTCACTCATCCAATTTGATTCGGGCATTTTAGAAACTAAGATAAAAAGGAACATTGCAGGCTACCGAAATATTTTCTAGTTAAGTGGAAAATCATTTCTAATCACTATTATTATCCTAGTAGCATGTTTATTGTCCTATATGATGATGAAGCTGTATCAGTGGCATCTTTTTAACATATTTGATCAGCTGGTGCACTTACAAG
Source organism: Erythroxylum baracoense (assembly GCA_025629805.1). Lineage (NCBI taxonomy): Eukaryota > Viridiplantae > Streptophyta > Magnoliopsida > Malpighiales > Erythroxylaceae > Erythroxylum > Erythroxylum baracoense. The sequence goes on along the minus strand of JAOTAY010000007.1, from coordinate 6,324,911 downwards.
TCTTTGTAATATAGCTTAACTTGCTCATGTTCATTACATTCTTATATGCATGCAATAACACATATTAGAGAAATTTTTTATGAAACCAAATCAAGGAGCTTACAGATTTAATCAACTTACCCTGGGTGCTTTTAGGAGATTTCAATGCCATCTTAAAAATAGAGGAGGAAGACGGACCAATATCAGTATGCAGTCCTTGTAGGAACTTGCCAAATGTATAGATGAAGTTTAATTTACTTATATCCCTTTGGGGGGATGCTTCTACACCTAGATCAACAAGCAATCTTGTGATCTCTTGATAAAGCAAAAGCTGGAAAGAAGTGTTATGAACCTAAATTGGATGATAACTTTCCCAATTATTTCTCTAAATTCTCAAACAATTATTATCCAATCGTACTCCTATCTTAACCATAACAATTGCTATAAAATCTTATTATGCTTTTAGATTCAACAATTTGTCATAAAGCTAGCTGGTTTTTAAGGAAAGTATATAGAAAGCATTGAGATTTGATATTAGTGGTACTAAACAATTTGTTTACACAAAGATGAAATTTATTAAGTAGGAGATGAAGTTGTTAAAAAGTGTTAACAGCATTACAAAGAAGGACTTGGAGAGTATTCAACAGGCTATTTATAACAATCCTGATTAGCAGAACCTCAAGGTTAAAGAGAAATAAGTCATGCGTAATTACACTCAAGATTTTTCTTGATTATTCCCTCATGAAACAGAGTGTCTGGGTGGATTGGATGAATCGTAGAGATAAAAACACCTCGATATTTTACAAAGCTATTTTTTCAAGGAAAGCTAGGAGAAAAATTATTTCCCTCAAGCACAATAATATATCGCTTAACTCTTAAATCTGGCTTGGTCAAGGGGCCTATGATTACATTGGTTATCTAATTAATAAGCCTTATGAAGCACAGTCTTCTAAGAAGTTCCTTGTAGATCCTTAAAATTCCATTTATGTGAGTCTGTTACACTTCAGGAGATTGAGGGGACAATTGCCAATCTTCACCCTTACAAGGCTCCAGGACCAGATGGATTTAATGACAATATCTTCACGAAAACTTGGTTAATAGCTGAAAATCTAATCTTAAAAGTTGTTATGGAGTTTTTCAACAAAAGCTCATTCCTTAAAGACATCAACAGGACTTTTATAACCCTTTTGACAAAGAATGGAGAACTAAATGGTTTCCCTAATTTTAGGCCTATTGCTTGCTGCAATTTCATATACAAAATATCTATAAAATCATTACTCAAAGACTCAAGGGTATACTCCACAAGCACATTAGTCTTACTTAAGGAGCATATATAAGAGCTCGTTAGTTCTTACTCTAAGAAGAGAGGCAATCCCAATTGCTACATCATAATTGATCTCAGAAAGGCATATGATAATGTGGATTTGAACTTCATCATTAATATATTGCAAGCTATGTAATTCCCGAAGGTATTTATTTAGTGTATTAAGCAATTCATAAAGACTCCCTCACATAGCATACTAATGAATGGTCAACCTACCAAATTCTTCAAAGTTGCAAGGGCATCAGATTAGGGGATCCAATTTCTCCATATATCTTTGCTCTAATCACAGAAGTACTCTACAAGATCTTTAAAATGGTTTTAAAAAGAAAAGAAGCTTCAAATATCACTCCAAATGTAGGAAGCTCAAACTAAAAAATCTTTATTTTATAGATGATCTAATTTTACTTTCCAAAGAAGCAGCAATATCTACCTCAACATTAGTGAAAGCGTTTAAAAATCTTTCAACGAGGATTTAGGCTATATGTGAACTGTGCCAAAAGTAACATTTATTTTTCAAGGATTGCAGTTGATAGACAATAAAAGATTGCAGATATCACTAGCTTTAAGCAACAGAACCTTCCAATGACATATCATAGCATCCCCATCTCCTCTTATAGAGTGAAATCAAGAAACTTTGTACTTTTTAGCAAAATTCAATCCAGAATATCTTCTTAGAGCTCTAAACACCTTTTAACAGTTGGGAGAATTCAACTTATTACATCTATACTTATTTCTTTCAATGTCTATTGAGCTACTTATTTGGCTTTCCCTAGATTTATGATAAAAATCACAGACAAGATATTCAACAACTTCTTGTGCTCTAGAAAAATAGAGGGAAATCATAGAACCAAGATGAAATTGATTGAAATCTAATCCAAGGAAACAAAGAGGTACGAGGATATGTTCTATTCAAGCCATGAATACCATATTGCTTACCAAGAGATTCTAGAGGCACATGTATGACAAACAATCTCTTTGGTAAAGGTGGGTTCATAGTTACTTTATCAAGAATAGGAGTATATAGGCAATTGATTCTACAAACTTTCCCTCAACCACACTAAAATTCATTTTGAAAAAAGGGATACATTTAAGACAAAATTTATAGAGTTAGTTGGGAATGAAGAATCTATTGGATCCTAGTATGATAATTGGCTCTCAACTGGCAATTGATCAATGTCAATGAAGTTGTAAGTCTCAGAACATCAACTTCACTAGATGCTTCTGTTTCAATAGCCTTAACTGTTAAGGAAGTATTCTAGTAGTCAGCTTTACCCAAGTCTCTTATAAATGAATTCTGTCATACTCATTTTTACATAGATGATGACAAATACATTTGGAGGAATGCTAGCAATAGTAAATTCGCTAACTTAACTTGCAAGGAGTCGATTTTCAAAGATCTTCCTTGGACCAAAGCAATTTGGGCCAGTTACCACAACCGTCGAGCTACCATCACCCTTTAGATTGTAACGAAACTCAAGCTGAAAATAGTTAGCAAATTTTTTAAAGAAATTAAAAGAATGTATTAAGAAGCTAATGGAAATTACTAAAGATTTATAAATCTATAATGCTTAATTTGTTCTTCATAATCAATAATAGAAAGAATGGCAGTTTTGGAGTCAGTAACTGATTCTGTACAGTATTATACTAGTAGACTTTGGATCCAGGTGTTTTCCAAACTTTTCTAGCTATTGATATGTGCTTAATGATTTACGAATTTATTCTATAACACTTAGTGATTATCGATACGAAAATGTTTAAGATACTAACTTTAGTTCATATATAGTTTTAAGTACAATTTGGAAGCGAAAGAGCTAAAGTGAGTTGAAAGCACCATATTTGAGTTATTTTTCAGAGATTCACCATCTTTTGTCTTAATGGAGCAAGAATAAGAAAGATTAAAGCAAGTAAAGATAAGAAAATACATAAAGATGATGATTATATGTCGAAAACACAAAGAAGAAGAATGCAGGAGGGCTCACACCCTCACAACTGTGACAAGTTTTGTGTGGATTTGAGAAACCTCTCGTGCCTATGTAAAGGTGTGTCACATGTGTGAGACAACACTTACACCCATGACAGACAACTCACACCCATAATGTAACATCCCATCACTTATGGGAAAAGGCAATTTGGTCTTTTTGAATGGGTTAGAAATATTGAAAGTGTCTTTATCATATTCATGCATTCATATATGCATATG
>JAOTAY010000007.1:6282094-6309560 GCA_025629805.1 Erythroxylum baracoense | reverse complement strand
GAACTTTGTCACCTTTTTAGCTTTCTACATAGTCTCATCAATAACAGGAAAATACCTAGGATCCCCTATATTCTCCAACATTCAGTCAATGCAATGTGCAACACAAGGAGTTGAAAAAAATGAATTATATGTATTCTGCAGCCTTTTTCCTGCCGCTTTATAAGTGGAATCATTGTCAGTAATAAACTAAACAATGTTTTCGGGCCCTACTTCATTCATAACTTCATCAAATATCCCAAACAATGTCTTAGCATTTCTAATAAAGCCAGGTGCATCAATATATTTCAAAAACATAGAGTCATTTGTAGAATAAACCAAAAAATTAATAATAGGCTCTTGTCTCCTATTCGTCCAACCATCACACATGACTGAACATCTATAAGTACCCCAATCTAGAAAGAGAGCATGGTCGTGCACTTTTGCAAGACCATGAATTTTTGCAATACTCAATGAATTTTGATTATGCGCGATCTGATGCACGGTCGTGCAAAAGACTATGCAAAACCCAAAAACCTATTTTTTATACAAAATTGACGTTTCAGAGGCAAATCAAAGGATGAGACTTTAATAGGTGATTTCCAGATAAGGAGGATGTCCAAAAAGGATGATTTTGGTCTAGAGAAGTGGGAAAAATAAAGAAATCATCGAAAGATCCATCAGAATTTAAGATCAAACCTAAACATCACAAGAACATTTGATAATAAACAATTAGGGGGATTTAGAACTATCAACCCATTACTTTCGTGCTGTTTTTCTTTCATTGTATATTTGATTTCATATTTGATCATGTGTAACAAAACATCCAGTAGTATTTAGGTTAAATGAACCTTATGTTAACGCTTTGATATGATTTGATTCCTTTGTTAATGCAATTGGTTCAATTGATTATTATGATCTAATTACATGTTTTATAGATAATTTGATTTCATACATAAAGATTGAGGAAGCTTTGGTTGAATAGATCTACCGTAATTAAAAGGAGTTGATTGCAACCCTAGAGAAAGGATAACATAAATCCTCTGAATTAAGGACAAACCTAATGGAGGGACTCATAAGTCAGTAATGCAATGCTATAAGATTTAAACTAAGTAATTTGGTTAGAGACCTTAGGATTAGATGTTAGTAGACTTAAGGTCAACTACTAGCATACCATAGGAGTTTGCACGGACCAGTTAATCAACAAACAATTGAATGATAAAAGATCAATATGTTAAGGTCTTAGGGGTATTTGAGCCTAAATATGAATTTCTAATAATGATAGTTTTCTAAGTGAATTCCACTATCTCTGTGTTTATTATTGTTTCCTATTTTATTTTATTTATTTTAGTTTTAGTTTCTTTCTATTAAAAATCTAAAATTAATCTTTAGGCTAAATAATAGGTGAAGGGTAAGTACTAGTATTCATAGTTTTCATGGGATCGACCCGCACTTGCTAATACTAGCTACAGCTACATCGTGTACTTGCTATTATTAAATAATTAACCAACTCACAATTAGGTCAATAAGTTAAGATATTTGATGTTTGGGGAATCAACTTTATGGGCCTTTTTCCATCTTCTTGTACCAGCAAGTATATTCTTGTAATGGTAGCTTATGTTTCCAAATGGGTGGAAGTAATAACATCCCTAACAAATGATTAACGTAGTAATATAGCTCTTTAAGAAGGTGATTTTCCTAAGGCTCGAAGTTCCTAGAACTATAATAAGTTATAATGGCTCACATTTCACTAGATCCTAATTTGAATCTCTTATAAGGAAATATGGGGTGGTTTATAAAGTTATCTTAGGATATCGTCCTCAGAATAACGACCAACTTGAATTTTTGAATCAAGAAATCAAGAGTATCTTTGAGAAGATGATTAATAGATTAAGGAAAGATTGAGCAATGAAGCTAGATGAAGCATTATAAGCCTATCGTATAGCTTATAAGAATCCCTTTGGCATGTCACCATTTAAGATAACTTATGGGAAATCATGTCAATTTCTAATCTAATTAGAGCATTGTGTTTATTAGTTGATCAAAACCCTTAACTTTCATTTAAAGGATGCCAGTGAAAGATGACTACTTCAACTTTATAAGCTTAATGAGCTGAGGTTAGATGCCTATAAGAATGCCAAAGTCTACAAGGAGAGAACCAAACACAAAAATGATAAAAAAAACACCTCTATCAAGATCTCTATAAGGGAGATCATGTACTTCTTGTTAACTCTTTTTTGAAACTTTTTCTAGGTAAGCTTAAGTCAAGGTGGTTCGGGCCATTTTAGATGCGTAAGGTCTTTCCTTAGGGATTAGCTAAATTATGGAGCAAATAGACTAGAGCTTTTGAAGTGAATGTTAAGCAAGTTTTTATATCTAATAAAACTCTCAATACTCGCAAGTATACTGATCATTTCTTGTAGTATCGAAAGGTATCATTCCCATGAGGAAATAGGTATAACTAAGTGAACCTAACTTTGTCTAAGGAATTAAAATATTATTTGAGTGAAATAATGACAAAAATTAAAACAATTAAACAAAATTAAGCAAATAATCAAATAACAATTGAGTAGCTAAATTGAATTAAGGTCAAAAAAGGATGAATTCTTAAGATTTATTCTTTCATTATTCTGTTCCCTTAATGATTATTGATCCAATTATTTGTCGATCTTAGATTTATCAAGGGATTGTTTACTCTCTGTTAAGACCTAACCAATTAATCAAATTGAATCCAAAATTCTAGATTATGCAACCCCTAGATTTATAAAACATCCTAACATTTTCAATTAGATCTAAAGATATCTGTTAGATAATCAAGTTCTCACATAAGATCTATCTTTGAATGATTATTGATTTGATAATTGTGTGACTTATTAAATCGTCAACTTTAGTTTCACAACCTAATATGATTACTATTGACTCATGCTCTCGATTTATTATCCAAGTATGAAATGCACAATTATCATAACACCAAAATTTTGTATTGAATCAATAAAGATTAAAGTCACAAAATAACTTCAAAATAAAACCTAATACGGAAATTAAAAACTTCAAGTTACACATTAAGTTTGATGAAAATAGCAAAAGGAAAGAAAGAAAACTCTGTTTGGAGCTCGATTTGGAAAATTGGAATTCTGGACATTCTTTTTAATATCCCTTAATTGATCCATTTTTGTAATATGACTATTGTGTTTTTAGGCTTCTTTTCATTCTTAATATGTGTCTTACTGATTGGAATTATTTTGTGAGTAGCCAAAATTTAATACCACAAGTTTACGATGTAAGTTGCAGCTAGTATTGACAAGTATGGGTTGATCCTACGAGGACAATAAGTACTAGTAATTACTATTATGCTATTAGCTAGCCTACAGATAGATTATTGTTGAATTAATGAAACTAAAATTAAACAATTAAAGTAAAAAAGAATACGATTTCAAGCAAAGAATTAGAGATATTAAATTAATTACTGATATCAGATAATTAGTACCTAGACTTCGAATCCTCCTAAACCCTTAACTGATTAATTATTTGTCATGCAATTATGTTTTTAATTAATTGGACCACGGAGATTCCTAAGGTATGCTAATAGCTAACCTTGAGTCTACTAACAACTAATCTTAAGTTGTTTAACCGAATTACTAAGGTTAAAACTTATAGGATTGCATTGCCATATTATGAATCCCTCTATTAGGTTTAACCCTAACCTAGAACATTTATATCGTCGTATCTCTAGCATTGCAATCAAATCTTTCAAATTATCGTAGAACTATTCAAACCTAGAATTTTTCAATCGCTAAATATGAAATCAAATTAAAGTCTAAAAATCATATCAATAGACAATAAATAAAACGGATAATTGATCTCAACAAACAACAAACAGAATTGCATTCACAAAAGAATCAAAACATGTCAAGTTAATCAACTATGGTTCATATGACCTAGATACTAATACAAAATTTAGTTATACATTGGCGAACAAGAAATCATATCCATATAAAAAGAAAACAAAATAGAAAACATCATAATTATAATTCTAAATATCCTTGATTGTTCTCTATCGTATATTTTGACAATTTAGGCATCTGATCTTGTGTTATGATGGATCTGTCGATTAAAATCCCACATCTTCCATACCTTAAGCTCCTAAATTGCCTCTAAAATTGTCTTTGAACTTCTCATAACAACATCGGCCACTCTCTCCCTAATTTGCCTATGAAATGTCATTTTATATGAGAATCTAGGTTTTTGGGCACACGAATTGCATAGGAATGTGTATAATTGGAAATCAACGGATATAGCAAATTGCAAGGGTGCGTAAAAGTGCACAATCATACACTCCTTCCAGATTGCTAATTGGTTGTTTTACATAGCGTTTTCACCCAAATTCCTCTCCTTTAAGTCCATGAAGGAAATTGTCACTTATAAACACACTTGAAACATATTAAGTACCAAATATACAACTAAAGTATAAAATATCAAGTAAGAATACATTAAATATAGGTTAAAAATATAGTCAATTAACCATATATCACTTACCCTTTAATCGGTTCCAAAAATGCCTCCAAACCTAAAACAGATGGAAACGGTCACATCTGGGAAGCCTCTGTCATGATCGGGACATGGGAGTTATGATTGTGACTCTAGCAAACTAAGCAACTCCATGCATGTTCATCACCTTTTTTCTTCATTTGTTTGATATTTAATACAAACAAACATACTAAACACCTCAAGAAATATATAATTAAGATTCAAAACATGATCTAAACCACACAAACACTTAGACTATAAATAAATACTCACTTGGACACAATTCTAAGCCTATACATTCAACAATCATCTAATAAACATTATAAATACATTAAAACACCTATCAAAACATAGTATAAACTATACCTATCAGTGAATAGGTAGCGATTAATGTTAAGCAAGTTTTATATATAATAAAACTCTCAATATCGCTTATATACAGATCGTATCTTGTAGTGTTAAAAGGCAACATTCCAACGAGGACTATTGAAACTTAAACAACATGAATAAGAAATTTTTCTAAGGTACTAAGAATTGAATTAAATTTAAATAAATAACTTAAAGTAAATAAAATAAAATGAAATAAATAAGAATTTTTAAGTGAGCTACCATTGAAATTGATATTGATCAAAGTTGAATACTTGAACTATTCTATCCTTATTTTGTTTCCCTTAATCTTGCTTATTCAATGTATGTTTGATCCAAGATATCCTAACGTTTTGATTACTCTCTTTCAATATCTAATCAAGTAACCCTAATTGAATTCGATAATTATAAAGTTGTAATCTCTTGATTCACAAAACTACTCCTAACTTATTCAATTAGATTTGAAGCAAACTTATAGATAATTAATTTCACAATTAAGATGTCTCTTCAATTGTTCATATATCTGATAGTTGCATGTCTATTAAGCTATGAACTCTCGTTGCACAACTTAACACTAATAACTTGATTCACTATCTCAATTTATTACTATGTATATGTAAGACAATTATCACAAGCATTCATAAATGTATTGAATTCAATAAGAAACAAGGTTCACACAAGAATTCAAGAACAAATCCTAATAGGGATCTAGAAACCCATAATCATGTTAAACATCTTAGAAATCAAAATATCCATTAAATACAATGAAAGAAATAAAGGGAAAAATAAAGAAACTAAGAAATAAAGGGAAAAGAAAAAAACTAATTTATGTCTTAAGCTAGAAATCTGGAATTTCTCTAAAGCTCTTCTTGATGTCTCCTTTTGATCTTCTTTGATATGTTTGTTACTGCTGCTTTTGGTTTTATTTCAAATTCTTATATAGTGTTTTAGGGTTATGGGGTCGTGTGTAGGATTTTGTTCACTTTTTTGGTTCCAAAAATAACCCCAAACCCTAAAATAGACAAAAAAATTCGCACATGGAAATCTCTTGTCAAGATCACCCTCCTGCTATTTTCCTCTCTGTCACGATTGTACTCCATAAGGCACGATCAAGACAGAGGCCATGAAGCCCCATGCATTCCTGTCGTGATCCTACTCGTCATACACAATAGTGAGACCCTTCATGTAGCTTCCATTATGAGTGGCTTACTTCCACCCTTTTTGCCCAATTTTAGTTTTGTAGCTTGTAAATAAACAACATGTTATAATATAATGACATAATTGATAGAATTAAGAAATCCAAGTAAGTCCAGTAATGTGCTTTTTAGTATGAAACTGTCAATAACATAGAGAATAATGAAACTCCCTGAATAATCTATCAATTCCAATAGTTTGTCCTATAAGTAGGTGAATGGCTCTTCTTTTTTCAAACTCACCCTCATCCCTTTTTCTTCATCTATTTCTTAAATAAAGACTTCCTTATATTCTTCAATCTCTATGTTTGTTGTCATCTTTTACTCATCCTCTTGCTCATCCTTTGAAGATTCAATTACATTAATTCTTATGAATGAGTTTTCCTCCTTTATATTCTTTAATACCATATTCATATTGAATTCCACTTGTTCATCACCAATCCAAAGGATATGGTTGCCATCATGGACATCTATCAAAGCTCTTCCAGTGCTCAAAAAGGGTCTCTAAAGAATTAGGGAATAGTTTGAAGCTCTTCAAAGTCTAGCATAACGAAATCTACAGGAATGATAAACTGGTCTACTTTTATAGACACATCCTCCACCATGCCAACTAGTTTCTTTATTGATCGATCTACTAACTAAATAAGCTTAGAAGTTGGCTTCACATATACTAGCCCTAATTTCTTGAAAATTGATAAAGGCATAATATTAATACTTGCACCTAAGTAACATAAGAATTTAGAAAATTCTAAATTAGTAACTACACATGATATAGTAAAACTCCCTGGATCTGTCAACTGTGTGGGCATATGGTTGGTAATTATAGAGCTGCAACTTTCTATCATGGAGACCGTTTGATTATCATCCCAAGTCCTCTTACTTGATAAGATGTCTTTTAGAAATTTTGCGTACTTGGGTATGCTCTCAAAAGCTTCCAAAAATGGCAAGGTAATTTGCAATTTATTTAGCTTTTCCATTAACTTTGCAAATTGTATATTCAATCTATTCTTCTAAAGTCTTTATGGAAATTGTATTTTCGGTAGAAATGGTGGGAGGAACATAGGAAGGATCTTCATCCGTTTTCTTCTTCTTTTGGTCTTATAAAAGGTGAAGTTCAGCTTATTTTTCTACTGGTTCTTCTAGCTCTTTCCTACTCCTAGTTATGATAGCCTCAAATTACTCTCTTAGATTTACTCTCTTATTGCTTGGAAGGTTTCTCACACTTCTTGTAGATAATGCATTGGCTAACTAGCCTATTTGAACCTCCAAATTGTGAATAGAAGAGGCATGAGTCTTCGTTACTTGCTCAAGTTATCCTTCCATACTTGTGAGCTTGTTCATGCGCTTATCCAATTTTAAATTATATGCCCTAGACTTGTCTTGATGAAATCCCAGTGGACCTTAATCTCTCAACTGAGTCCTTACATTGTTAAACCAAAAGAAATTTAGTGGTCTTACCACCCAATATTGTATGAGTTTGAATAAAGGTTATTACCTCCCTAACCATATTATACTCATATGAAGTTAGATTGCTACATATTGTTGTTTTCCACTAGGAAGTAATTATTTGTGATATGGTTCTCTTGTCTGCATAATTCGTATATGTGCATAATTACTTTGAGTGGAAAGAAAGAGGTGGTTGTCAAGTTGTTCAATTGTTAGGTTAGGTTAGCGATCTCAGCCTACAATGTTGTCACAATAATCTCCTAGACTTCACAATTGGGTCCAGGTTCGGCCTAGCTTAAAGTCAATAGGCCATGCTTAGGTTAACATGGCCTTAACCCAATTTTCTAACTCGACTGAGCCTTAGGTCGGCCTTGGGCTCAGGTTACCCAAGCCTAGCCTAGCCTAGCCTGAGGCCTGACAACCAATGACAAAAAAAGCGGTCATTTTGAATTTTTTAAAAAATATAATAAGTTGGGTAGGTCATCTCTAGTATCTCATACCTTAATTTATAAAATCAATTACTTTCATCACAAGAAAGAAACATAATGTATGCTAGTTTCACCATTTCATCAATATCCTATTTTGATAAAACTACAACTAGGAACATTTAGAAATAATATATAAATGTAAATTGAATCTTATAATTATGATCTCATCATAATTTCATTTACATAGTAACTATTTCAGGAATTTTATATTTAGTATTAAAACATCAATTATAATTAACTTAATACATAAAAATAAAGAATGCCATACTAATATGCCAGTTACTTATTTACATGCTAAGCCATTAAGGAAAAGAAATCCATAAGAAAGAAAATAAACAAAAAAAACTAATCCCAAAATGTGTAGGACATCCGAAAGAAAATTGTTGCCCATCCAAAGAAATTCATGCCATGATTCCTAAAACAAACAATTCAACCAAACCAAATTCTCCCAACTACAACGAGTGGATCATCAATTTATTATCCATGGGTAAAGAAAAGAACAATTAAAAAGCTTAGAGACATCCAAAATAAGTTTAAAAAAAGATAAAGAAAAGATCTAGATGTGCCCGAAAAGAGGAGAGTTTTGAAGAACTAAAAAATAAAAACTCGCAGTTGGAAAGGAGGAAAAGGTGTTATTAGATCCAGCATTGACAAAAGCATGAGTTTATAAGCTCTCAATTTTGGCAAAAGTTATGATTATACAGAAAGTTTCTACCTTTCTCAGTCTATTAATAATAAACAATAAAGGGAGATTCTATTTTTTGATTGGAAGAGAAATGAGAGTGAGAGATGCAGGTGTTGGAAAACTAGAGTTGTTTTTTTCCTCTCTTTTTTCACATAACAAGAAAAATGCAGTTTTTTTAAATAAGAAAAAAAGAAAATGAATTTGATGCAATGAATTGGCACAGAGAAATGATTTTCGTATTGGCCGAAAGGTACTGGTGGTCGGTACTAACTAATATCGAACTTTTCATTTAATACCAGCCGATATTTGAAATACTAGCCAGTACAAATTTTTAAATATTTAGGGACTAAATTGCAATAAAATAAAAATAAAAACAAAACAACCCATAGTTCACACCATTTTCGTCTCTCTCTCTCCTCTATGCCTATTTTCAACGTTCTCCCACCCTCCACCATTGCCGGCCAGCTACTGCCACCATGTCACTGCACCACCACTCGCATCCACTGCCTTCGTACCACTCCACGCTCCACCGTGGAACCTGCCAATGAAAGAGATGAAGGTCAAGCTCCATGAGAGAGATCAAAGGCTAAGAGATCGCGAGACTCTCATCTTAAAGTGAATAAAGAAAAGCCAAAAGTTTAGAGACGAGAGATGAGAGGAAAAAGTTAGAAAGTGTTGGTCGCTTCTGTCAAAAACAAAATGTAAGGTTTTGTTTTGTAACTATGCTATAATGTTACCTTTCTTTTCTTTTAAGCTAAAAGACAAAATGAGCATATGTAACCCACTAAACGTGAAGTGGTCTAACTAAATATACCAATTTTGACAAATCCTTTAATGTTGAAAGTATCAATCAATTTATATTAAAAACATTAATTTATGAATATCTTATTACACTTATTTTCTTTTTTTATTGTATGTATCAAAATTAAAGTGTTTTCTTTTATTATATTTTAAATTATTCAATGATTTTAAATTAAGTAATAATTTATTTAAAAATTTAATTTATGACCTTTTTTTTTTGTCTAAAGAATGAGAATACACCACATTTATTATAAGAACATTTAACAATGGAGTTCTAACCTTTAATAAGGTCTTTTTGGTTTCAATTAAATCTTTAATTCAAGGTTGATTTAAAAAATATATAAATTATTGTTATCTTAAATTTCTATTATTATAATTTTTAACGATAGGGTTGATGTAAAATTATAAATTATATAGTACAATATATTGAAGGACTATTTTGTAATTTTTAAAAAATTTAAAGTCTATTTTATAAATTTAAAAAATTATTCAAAATAGTACCTGATATTGACCGGTACAAATATAATATGGTACCATAATCTAATTCGGTATCAGTGCTGTTACGATATCCATAACATTGGATTGGTGACATTAAATAATTTGCCTTTTTTTTTTAATAAAATCTCTCATGAAATACATATATGTAACTGATGCCCTGTCCTGCAGGAGGTAAAGAAATTTCTGCCTTGTCATTACACTCATGATATGGCACAATAAAAGGAAAGGCATTTTGGAGATAAAAAGCAATGGATTCACTCTATACATAAAAATTAGCCCCAGTAAGAAGAATGGATGATATATAATCTGCTTCACAGTAACGAACTTTTCCTTTCCTTTAACATTTCTCTTCTCTTTCACAACATAAATTACAAGCTTTATAAACCACAAGAATATGATCAAGATAAGGTAAACTCGCTTATAACTACTATAGAACACGGCTAACTGAAACTTCCCACATCCCTTTTTTTCTTAAACTACAATGCATGTAATGTAGTTCACAAAATGGTCATTGATTCACTCCCTGCAAGTATTGTCACTTTGCAGGCCCAGTTTTCTTCTTTCCATCAACCGACACTAGTGGTTTTGCAGGCCTGTTTGTTGCTGGACTAACCCCATTAGGGAGTTTCCTTGACGGAGAAGGAATTAGTGATGGAATCAAGCTCCTGCTAGAAAACCAGAACCAGTACAGGAAATACATAGTTACAAAGCAAGTTATGTTGAACCAGATGTTGGAAGCTTAAGATTTAAACAAGGTCATCAGAGGGAAAGTATAAGCTGTCAGCATTCATACTTACCTAGTTTCTGTGCCTTTTGATGGCTTGGGATTGCTCTTCTTAGTTTTAGGCCCAGGCAATTTTGGAATTCTGCTCATCGTTGGAAGATTTGATTGCCACAATATGTCAGTCTCGGAAGAATCACTGGTTGCAGCCTCAAGATCATCAGAGTCGTCAGTTGAGCCTATTTCATACCGAGTTCTATGTGCTTCAGTATCCTGGCAGTTTCTTTTGTCCATTGGAGTTTTAATGTAGGGTCGTTCAGGGTAAATTTTTGAAGGTCCTCGGTTGTGTTTCTGGTAAAAGGCTTCAGGCAATTCTCTGCTGTCTACCTCCCACTGCTCCATGGAGTTCTCATCTTTACTCATAGCGATCTTATCAACCCAATCACTAGAGACTGATTCTTTATCATCCTCCTTCCCATTCTGTGCAGGACTGCCCACAGATGGCCAAGACGGAGAATTGCGGCATAAATCATGTGGATCAAAGCTTCGTCTCCTTGGAAGAGATGAAGGCTTTTTACCAAACTGCAGATGAACATATCTTTATAAAATTTGGCTATGATTTTACAAGTTAAATCATCCAATACATTGTTATGTGGTAGAATCATAAGCATAAAAAGAACATAACAATAGAAAACCTTCGTACATTGCATGACAGATAATTTTCCATATGAATGAAAAAAAATTTCTGCCAACTAGAGAATCACAGTGCAAGTTTGTTTATACGCCAATGACAAAAAATTAATTTCACAACTATAGGATGCACATATTTACTGCTAAGAAATTGGCAGGCATAATAGGAAATCCAAAGTTTTGTATCCAAGCATATATTGTGCAGAACAAGACCTACATTTAGGTGATATAGCAGCAACAGAACCTAATATTTCTCTAGTTCATGCTTGCTCCACATTGACATTCATTAAGACATTGTGTGTGTATTAAAAAACACGAATATATATCTCTACATCTATTTGATATTAGGCTGCAAGGGGAGTAAGGAACATAAAGTTTTACTTCAAGCCCTGATGGTGACTTCAACAACGGTGCTAAATGGTCCATTGGGAAGATCAACATTTTGATTGTTCAGAAAAACAAAAGCCCAAGTATTTCTGAGATGATTCAAGTGACATGGTGCTTACACGAATTGAGCTTGTATGTAAACTCAAATTACCAAGCCATACATGGTTAAATACACAAGCTAAAAACTGTATTGCTATCAGCTGAGATCATTACCTCCATGCTACTGGCATCCTCTATAAAATGTCTATGACTTTTTGAGAAATTTCCTGTACCATGCCAACTATGTTGAGAAGGAGAAGACCCACCAGATGTCATTTTTGTTCTTTCAGGTGTGCTGGATCGAGAATTCTGTGACTGGTCGGTATCTCCATCCTTCCTAGCTAAGGCTGCCTTTAGAATAGTAATCTGGAAACAAAGAAAAAATATACATAGGGATACAACATCACATGGCAATGGCAATTGCAATGGGCAGGATTGACAGAAGTAGTAGTAATAACCTGCTCTTTTAGCTCCTTCACCTCTGTGCTATCTTTATTTACTTTAGCAGCACCAAGTTCAACACTAGCAACTCGTTCAGCAAATTTTAATGTGCTTAGTGTTTCTCCAACAGCTTCTATCTCAGGACTTATATGCACAAACATGAGTGCCTTTGCCTGACCACCTGAAGGTCATAAAAGTAAAACATGAATCAGAATGCACTGAACTGGAAAAAGGAAACATAACCTTTTTGGGTAATCTTACAATTCTTACCAAGTGAATCTTGCAGTAGTTGTGTGAGTTTACTGTTCCTGTAGGGAACATGTGAACCTTTTTGAGCCAGAGCAGAGATTACATCTCCCAAAGCAGAGAGAGACTTGTTGATATGTTGTGCTTCCTTTAATCTATCCCCAGTTACCTCCGATTTGTCAACTCTTTCACTTCCTGCCAGGTCAACCAAATGCATGGAACCACGAAGCACACACCCAGAAGTGAGATCCCTTCCTTCCACATGAACCGTCAGGCAACTGAAAATATATGCAATGGCACAAGTTACAGTAGAATCTCTAGACTGAGCTCTTAACACCAGCAACACTCACCTGTGAGACCGGCTGCTCCTGTCATTCATTGCTGTGGAACTCACTGCACGGTTCTTTTGTCCGAGGCTCATCAAATTTATGACATCAGATGTTGATGATACAGGAATAATTGAAGCATCTGGGACATTGATACCATTTTGGGAACTATTTCGAATTTCTAATGTATATAGGAGTTAAGAACACAAGAACCAAGAAGAGGTTCCTTAAGCAGCACGCAATGTAAGAAAAAGATAACAAAGGATATCTTCTGTTAAGACCATCAGCAGCCAAGAGATCCCTGACTTGCTCATTGTAAATCTCAAGCATTTGAACAGATATATTGTAGCAAACAACATCCTTTCTTTGATTTGATAGAAGAAATAGATCAGCCAATGCCCTGTAGTTTACACCTAACCCTTCCTCTGTGAGTTCCTTAGGGCCAGTCTAGATTGATAATCAGAAAAGGAGACCAAAATTAACAATCTATCAAGAACTTACAACTAAAAGCTAGAGAACCGAAGCAAAGGAAATAACAGCAATCTATTAAACTTGTTAGGTTATATGGTTGTGATGTTCTCATTCATCTTACCATGGTATAAGTTTTGCCAGACCCTGTTTGGCCATAAGCAAATATACAAACATTGTAACCATCAAGGACAGACCTAATCAGAGGCTGTGTGTCTGAGAATACCTCCTCTGCAGGAAAAATAACAAATATAACTGTTTAAGAAAAACTTTGACAAGGAGGACACTAAAGAAATGTCCCTTACTGACCTTGTGTTGCTAAAGGGCCAAAAACTCTGTTGAAGCTGAAAGATTTCCTTCCTTCTTTCCCGTATTTTGTTGGGGTAATTATGGTTATGTTTCCTTCATCTATGTGATCCACTGTACTTAAACGGTTTGGTTGCCCAGGTAAGAAGGGTCTCACTCGGCAATATACCCTAATATTTCCTGATGAAATTTATTGGACGGCCATTAAAATGTGGATTAAGAGATGCATAGTGCGTGCTAATGAAAAAAGATACGAAACATAAATTTAAACTTATACACAAGATACCTCTCAAGTCCTGCACCTGGTTGTACAGCTTGCGATTTTCTTCTAGGACCTTTTTGTATCCAGATGCAGCATGAGCCAGACCATTCAAATGCTTACCTAGCACAACAAAAAAGTAATTACTACTTACATTGTTCATTCCTCTTTTCTAACAGTCTTTAAAAAACACACAGAAAACTAAATTATACCCAGACTGTACAACTCCTCCCGATACTTCATTTGTAAAAGTTGCATGCCCTCCTTTGTTATATGAAGAGTATGTTTCAACGCCTGCAGGTCATTTTTCCCGCAGTTAGTCAATATGGAGAGTGTGAAGCATTCTTTTTCACCTCTATAAAATGTCATTACCTGAATATTCATCCACTGTTGTTCAACCAACATGTGATGGTTGGATAACTTGCCGTCTAATTCCTCATGACCAATAACCTCTGAAGAACAATGTTCCTCCAAGTTGATGCTTCCTGATGTTTCTTCTTGTTCTTGTCCTTCTGTTTCGTCCTTCTGAATCATGGCATTAGTTAAGGCAAAATCACCAACAGCTTTAAAGAAATACAAAGCATATTAAAGCACAACTGATTTGCATGCCAAACAATAGTCCAATTTATGTACATATCCTGCATTACTATATCTTCTTCAAGCAAAACACATACCTTTTTGTCACAAGAAGATGATCTTGAAAGAGGAATGTCACTTTTATATATTTGGCCACCTATTGCAGTTGTCCTGAGCTGTTATTCTCAAGAATAATCGAGCAGAATGAGAGAAAATTTTATGTAATGAGAATTGGATAATTGATCTATGTTCAGTGCCCAATTCGAGTAAATAGCACTTGAAAAGTGAAAAGGATGTCTTCTCAGTCATAATGCATGCATACAAAAAGACTAGCCCTGGTAGTGCAAGAAAAAGGACTTTAAAATAGCTGCTTACCATTTCACTGTGGCATGCCAATCGATGTTCAAACTCCTCTTTCACTTTATTTAGCACAGCTTCCACAATCTGTTATCAACAAAGAGTAATGTTTTACCAGATTATCAACTAATATGTCAGACAAATCTCATGTCAGACAGGAATTCTTTGCCTGATACGCAGAAGTAATTGTTCTGATGAGTAAAACAGAAGACCAAATGGTTTCCCTCAAATTTGTCAATCTGGCACATAAAATAACTAATATAACTAGTATACCAGCAACAAGCACTCTTACACTTGGGATTTCTTCTTGTTTCTTGTTGGAAAGGATTGAACGAACGAGCATATTGAGTGAATGACCAGTGCCCTGCAATAGTGGAAAACCAAAGATTTTTGTCATTGCTTACTCATTTGAAACAGAATGAAAGATACAGAGAGACAGGAGAGCTCACTGACAGCCTCACTACCAAGATCATCATACTGACACTGATCAGCGCTAGGCACACTACCCAGTGATGAGGAACGTGGAAAGTTCATAAATGGCTCTGAACTTTTTCTCATAAATAGTTTTCCAGATCCACAAGATGAAGCCTTATAGTTTCCACCATATTTCCAGGTCCCAACTCCGCCACTTTGTTTCCATTCACTATATGATTTAAGGGCTAAAACACAACTCACAATCCTTGCAGATTTTCCACCCTAAAATATTAAGGCATTCAAATCAATTTTGATTTTTGAAACACGAACAACCCGTGCAATGAAATGGAAATATTTACATGGAACATTTTCACTTCCAGTGTACTGGAGTTTATAGTCTCACCTGTTCCA
Source organism: Erythroxylum baracoense (assembly GCA_025629805.1). Classification (NCBI taxonomy): domain Eukaryota; kingdom Viridiplantae; phylum Streptophyta; class Magnoliopsida; order Malpighiales; family Erythroxylaceae; genus Erythroxylum; species Erythroxylum baracoense. Next base: position 6,293,939 of record JAOTAY010000007.1, on the reverse strand, counting down.
GATCAGAGGCTTCGAAAGTTGGAATCCCCATTTCCTCCACAGCTACAAGGAAGTTTCTCACATTTTCAAAGTACTGATATGCAGATAGAGCTGCTCCATCAGGTATAATAACAGAATCTGAAGGTCCTTCCACTACCTACAAATATTTTGGCGCCAAATTTCATTAATACAAGGTATAATTACCATTAGTAACAACAGCTAATAAAATTCAGTTGAACCATACCTTTGATACTGAACCAGGATGAACCTTGTTAAGGACGTTACACAAAATTATCCCGCTTCGCAATCCAAGCCTAAATTCTTCTTCTGAGGGCTCAGCCGGCAAATCTTTACCTCCAACAACCCCAGTTGTCTTGCGAAGCCATCTAGCTGCTTCATTCCTTCTACAGGCTGCAAAACCATGTTGAAAATATCAATACGCATATCTTTTCCCGCATCTTATTCCAATATTCAACATTCCACTGAGCACATGAACAAAGTATATTTGGATCCAACCAGTTTTCAGACAAAGCAACAAACATAATACATATATGTGTTAAAATAAAAGCTTACCTTTTTTAGACTTAAGTGTCCTCAATATCTGTAATGCATGAGCAACTAGGATTCCAGAGCTTAAGAAATATTTTTTCTCAACATTGCTAAAATTTAAAGGCGACACAAAATGCCAATGTTATTGGGAAAAAGATGTATGGAAGACGAATGCATGTTCACACAATCCATGAAACCTTTTTATTTTCCAGACATTAAATTCAAATGCTTTACTGTGAATCAGCCTCTCATGAATCAATCAACCAAGGAATCCATTGGAGATAAGCTACCTTAAACCGCCAAAGACACTTTAAGCAGAGGAAATTTCGATCGAGAACAGAAGAGAATGGTTTTTCAAAGTCACCATCAGCAAGCAAGCGTAAGAAGAGGCAAAAAAGTAAAAATGGCACATAGACACGGAAAGAATAAACGAGAGAGAAGAAAAGATTGATCATACAAGCTTCGTCAGCTTTTCTTGAAGCCATAGTATTGGTTAACTGAGTCCCATGTTGTTTAAGGACGTCTTCCACAAGAGAAACAACTGAAAAGCTACAAGCTTGTGCCTCTTCTGTTGCCATTTCCGAAACCAAACCAAAACCAGCAGCAATCTTTCAAGAACCCCAATTCAAAATTTTCCCATTTAACCAAAAAGATTCAATCTTTTCGCCAACCAGAGAAAATGTATAGCTTTATATGTACGTATCAACAATTTTGTTTAGCTTTAATTTGTATTCTGTAAGTTAGACAACAAGGAATATGTAGTTGCTGAGAATTTTGATCACGTATAAAGGAGGGAGGAGATTGAATTCTACGGAGAGATCTTCTCACTTTCTCAATATTTCTGTGTGTCTAATATTGAAGAGAAAAGCTAGCGAGCACGCCGAAGCTGCGCTTTTGTGGGGGAGAGATTAAAGGGCCTCTTTTAAATATTTTTCTCTGCTAACTAAAAAGAAGAAAAATAATAATGGCAATCCTGGATTACTTACTCCAAGCCTAATATAGTTTTGTATTATTTAATCTATAGTATCTCTTCATTACATAAATTAGTTTATGCATCGCAGCGCCACCTACCTGTACTTCCATTTTGTATTAACTTATATAAATCTTCATCAATTTAAAGTCTCGTGACTCTAACATATCCCTCTAAAGTTCTAGTTTGATATTAACATCTTCCGTCAACAAATAACATACACCAAGGCACGTCCTTTTAAATATTCTTAGTATACTTATCCATAACTACTGGAAGTAAGAAATGGCTCAACGAGAATTTTTGGTATTGTCTAATATCTATAGAAAGATACCCAATATTCCCTCCTGTCGTCTTTACACGGGTCTTAACACCTTCATACATATCTTTAATTATTGTTATAATATATAATTATGTTATATATACATAAATATATTTCTTTTTTTCCCTATACAAAATATAAATACTATTAATTAAAAACTTGAATAATAACATTGGAATTTGAGCATATCTTTTAAACACAAGTTTGAACATCATGCCATACCGATTAATACTAACCTAATTAGCCAAAAGTTGGTACCTAACAAAAGAGTACCATACCGAACTTTGGTATCAATCAGTACTGGCTCTTTCAGTCGATACCGACTAATATTGACGGATAATTAAAATATTGGTCAAATTTTTAAGGTTAAAAAATTTAGGACTAAATTGAAAAGAATTAAAATTTCTACTACATATAATAATTACCTATACATAAAAAGAAATATGATAAAATTGTATACAATTCATTTAATAAATAGTAAAATTACAAATAAGAATGAATTAAATAATTTATTATGTGATGAGAATTATACAAAGTGATTATAGATAATTATAAAACTAAGTGTATTGGTTTAACATAATTTATTTATATTAAATAAATATTTTTAAAATTTATATATTTCATATTTATGATCTATATACTTTTTAGTGTATAAGTCTTTAAAATTATTATAACTTTTAAAATATGTAAAGATAAGATTTGAAATTAAATTCAGTTATTATAAATGCATATTTTTACTTTGTATTATTCTTAATTTTATATTTATATAGGAGTTAAATAATTTTTTAAACTTTGTTATGAGAAATATGTAAAAATCATATTAATAGAAATAAAGAAATATTTATTATATGAAGTTTATTTTCTTACGATCTCTTGAGATAAGATTGAAGTAAAGTAAAAAAATTATATAAAATAATATATTGAGGAATTTTTTTAATTTGATAAAATTAAGAGACTATTTTATAATTTTTAAAAGTGATCCAAAACAGTATTCAATATTGACCTCCATCGATACCATGCTATACTAAAATCAAATCCGATACTAAATTCAATATAGTATTCATATCATTGCTTTTAAATCTACCAAAGAAAAGATGGTTACTATCTTTCGGGTGGTGAGGTGGTTTGTTTTAAATTGCCCATGTGTTGCATTTCACATTGAGAATGGAGTATGTTTTGCTTCTGCATAAAGGTTGGGCATGGGCATGCGACAATGATTAGGCAACTTAAATAAACAATAAAGAAAACAATGGGCAGATGAGATGATTATCACAATTCCCTTTTTCTGTTTTGTATTTCCTTCTTTTTGCTCTCAATAAATAAATTGCAAGTCTCGACCATATCTACAAAAAGATTATTAGGTAATTGGTTACTTTCACTCATCCACATTTGAGTTTGCTAAACAATCAGTTTAGTTACCCACCTAAGAATGTGGAGGAACCAGTAGGAGGTTAGCTACATGTAACCTATTTAATCAAAAGTGAAGAGAATGGGCAACTCGTAGGCCACATTGTATAAAGAAGAGAAAATGACCCCAAGAGAAAAGGAACACCACCTTATCCTGAAATAACATTCAATTTTACTTTAAAAATGCCCTTTTTCATAAACAATATATACACAAGTGTTGGAGAGATGGACAGCTCAACCATTTCCCTCCAGCGCGCAGAAGTATGTGTGTTTGAAGTTTGAACACGTGGCTCCGAGCCGAGCCGAGGATGCAAAATATAGAGAAGAGTTGGCAAAAGTGGGGCCTAGTGGAATCACAGCTCTTTCAAGAAGTGGGCTCCATAATCATCAAAATCGTAATGAATATCTTAGTACCATATAATATAAGATATTACTTCAAATCTTGCATTACCAAGTCAAGCCCTCAATTTTATATTGCTACAAAGGTGAAGATGAAAAAAGCAGAAGCTTACATTGCCTATTTTGTCGCTTTCTGCCTTTAATATCCTAATAATGCTATTCTTTTATTTATATATATATATACAGCCATCCCACAATTGTCATTTTAGTTTCTTCTGAGGAACACTCAATCGACATTTCAAACACGATAAGAAGCACATGGTGCAGGAGATGAGTCTAAATCAGGAGGAAGGCAAATCAATGTGGGTAACTATCAAAAAGATGTGTCCCTCTAAGCTCGGACATCAACAGTCCCATAGCTTTTAACTTTTAAGACATTAGCATTCTTAATGTGGAAAGAGTACGACTCCGACTGTAGGCCAAACACAACATCTAGGGCAAACTGGTCTGCTATTTATTTACACTATTCAAAAGATTGTTTCTTAACATTGTTATTTGTCCCCTGTCCCCCACAATTTTTAAGTCCATGCTTAGCTATCTGTGTTATAGCGTTTAAATGTGAAGTGTTGTCTAATGTCACTTAGGCTTACCTACGTTTGCAAGCGTAACTTGTCCGATGTCTTAGTATGAACATTTACTCTCCATCTATTACCCTAGAACTTTGAGGATAATCAACTATGATCCCAAAAACAATTTGCTGCAAATCGAGAAGAAGAGGAAACAAGGAAATTATAAAACAAAGATACATTAACTTCATTCATTTATTGTTAAGTTACAAAACAAATGTTATAGAGGTTATTCAACATATTTTTTAACATATTTATGGAGAACATATAATACGTAGAACAGATCTTATTAAGTACTCAGGATCAGTCGTGAAAGAATTAAAAACAAAGAAATGCAGAATACCTGATTTCGGTTCCATCTCATATTCTGAAGCTGATTTCGATTGCTAAATGAGCTCCAATCTCCCATGGCGTTTATAGAAAATGTTCACCGGCATGTGATATAGGCCTTTCTGTAGTTTTCCCAAAATATGAACCCTCTTGAAGGGTCAGAGTTTTGAATGCTCGTGAATGATATAAACAACTGCAGGTGATCATAACCTATTTATATAGCTTTCATGTTGGGCTTCCTCATCACAAGGTCAATATGGACCAGGTCCATACTAAAAGAGACCTATTTTTCACTCAGATTTCAACCCATTAATCTAGATCATTTATTGGGCCACTGTATTACTCTTATCTGAATCAAATTACGTAATTTAACCGATTGAAAAACAAAAATTACAATTAATAATTACCCATCATTTGGGAAATTTACAAAATTACTCCTAAGGGCAAAATTATCTTATAGTACAACCATAAGTACTTTATTCAACTCCCACTTAAGTGCTATTAAGTACTAATAGTTATATCAAATTTCTCAAGTTCTACTTACCTTAATAAATTCGATGAGTATTTAAACTTGGTTAATGACACTACTTTCACTTGCATATTTATTTTCATTTGCATATTTAATGTGACTATCATTTTTACTAAAAATGCAAAAACAATGATGATTTCATATAGAAAGTGATATAGATGATTTATATGCAAGAAGCACTTAAGAAACAATGACTTTTTGTAGAGGTAACTATAGTTTAACTTTCATTATTAATTTTAAGAACACATCCAATCATCATGGAATTTTCAATAACACTGTGAAACTATAAAAGATCTTTTTTTTCTCATTACCTTAGTAAGTTCTATGTAATCAATTTTTATTATAAAAAATAGCATTAAAATGTAATATTACCTTCTAACTGATTGAATATTACAAAAATGAAAATGTGGCATTAGAGATTGTGTATCTAAGTCTCTTGGATAATTAAAATTCAATATAGTGAACAAAATTATTAGTATAACATTTTCTATGAATGTGTTAGGCCCTAAAGGCACCCAAAAGGTAGGGGATAAATTGGGTGTTTTAAAAATTCAAGAGTTTTTTAAACCAATAAACTCAATTTAACAACGATCAACATTTATATATGAATAAATGGATTGCTTTAATATAAACCAATAAAATAATTGAATAATAATTTAAAGAGGATAGAGAATGGAAAATGCAATATGATTTATAGTGGTTTGATAAGCAACCTTTGCCTAAGTCCACTTCTAAGAATCTTCTTAAATTCCACGATCAAATTACCTATAAAAATACAATGCAACTATCCAATATATGATACCTTTTGATATCATGGGATGTCGGAAGATGCTGTTAGGATGAGGCTTTTTCCCTTTACATTAAGGGATAGAGCTTTAGCTTAGTATCACTCTCTCACTCCCTCGAATGTCACAACGTGGGAGAAATTGGTATGTGCATTCTTAGACAAGTATTTTCCCCTCACTAAAACTACGAAGATGATAAAAGAAATCACGAACTTCCAATAGAGTGGTGGGAAATCAGTTTACGAGGCATGTGAAAGATATAATGATTTACAAAGGAGGTGTCTATATCACAACCTACTAAAAGAATTTCTTTTGCAAACCTTCTATAATGGAGTCAATCCACCCACGAGAGGTACCATAAATGCAGCATTGGGTAGATTGCTGATGTGAAAGACTATTGACGAAGCGGAGGAGTTGCTTGAAGAAATGGCCAGTAACAGCAGTCTATGGACGAATGATTGAAGTAGACAACAGATAATCGTCCGAGAACAGAAGGGAGCTATAGTTGTTGACCAAATGACAGAGATGCAAGAAAAAATTCACAGCTTAACACGATAGCGAAACAACATGAAAACTTCTTCTTCAGCTCCTGTTAAGGCCATTCAACAAAAATACGAGCTATGCGGCTAGGATAATCGTGATACCATCGGTTACTTCTTAATACAACATAATGAAATAGAACAAATTAAGTATATAGGAGTACAGTTTGGATGTGGTGGAGTGAATAACTCCTATTCAAACACGTACAATCCTTAGTGGAAGAATCATTCAAACTTTTCATAGTTAAACAATGCTGGAGGTCAATTCTGACCTCAAAGGCTACCCGGTTTTCAACAGGAGAAACCTAATTCCATGGATGCCAAAGTAGACAAAATATTGGATAAGATTAGAAGCATGGATGATGCGTATAAAAGATTTAAAGAAAAATTTCAACAAGTGACAAAGAATTATGCATCCTTCATTCACAACTTGGAAGTCCAAATGGGCCAGTTGGCAGATGCACTGTCTGCATGAAATGCGGGGAGCCTTCCAAGTATCACAGAAATAAACCCAAAGGAAAGGATTATGGTTATCACCCAGGCCACTGAGGAGAAGCTTGACCAAGCTGAAGAAGATAGGGAGAAGGAAAAGAAAAAGGCTGACAGAAATCTCCTTCTGAATGAACATAACCTGAAGGAAATCAAGGAGTATCGACCTACAATTCCATACCCTATTTTAGCACAACATAAGTAAAAGGAAATGGAGTTGAAAGAAGTCCTTGAGGTAATAGAGCAGTTGAAGATACGACTCACTCTTATAGAATCCATACAAGAGAGATTAATCAACAAAAAGGAGCTGGAAAAGCTGTCAAGTGAAGTAATGAGCATGAAGAACTCTAATGAAATGGCAACAATACCATGGAAACAAAATGATCTAGGGGATTTTTACATTCCTTACACCATAGGGAATGTCAAAGTGGATAAGGCTTTTACAAACTTAGGAGTTGGCATAAGTATGATGCCTTACACTTTATACAAAAGATGAAGCTAGGAGAAATAGCACCAACCATGATGAGTGTGCAGATGGTTTATCGATTAATTCACCGTCCAAGAGGTATAATCAAGAACATTCTTGTTAAGGTGGAAAAATTTACCTTTCCCACAGACTTCATAGTTCTGGACATAGAGGAAGACTTGGAGATATCAATTATCCTTGGACAACCATTTTTAGCTATCGTTTGATTTGTTATAATTGTTGATAAAGGCAAGTTGACTCTAAAGGTGGGGAATAAGAAGGTGTCCTTTAACGTGTCCAATGATAGAAGAAGCTCTCAAAAATCTATATTCATCATTAAAAGAACCAAGTCTCATGGAGAGGTCAAACATAGTAATGATTACAAGGATTCACCTAAAAAACCACAACCCCAAAGGAATAAACGAAAGAAGAAGACGAAGAAGAATGGTGGTGGAAATCATAGTTTGGTAGCTCATTGCAATTTATGAGACCTATGATTGCGCTATCATTACAGAACTTGTTTGAACCACTATAAGTAAAAGAAGTACGTCAAGTTACAGTTAACCTCATTTTTCTTACCCTTTTTACCCTTTCTACCATATATATTAACCTCATTTTTCTTACACCTTTCACTTTCTCACTCTCTCTCTAAACCCAAGAACTCAACTCCTCTCACTTCTCTCTACCCATCTTCAGTCTTCAGCTCTCTCCAAACTTTTCACAACTCTCATTCCAATGGGATCGCGCATCAAGCAGTCTATTAAGTGTACCTAACCAAAAGGCAAAATCCAAGTATCAGGCCACGAATAATGAAACAAGGCAGTAGAATACAACTCACCTTTCCCGATCTTCTTTGAGGAGGAAGGTAACCAGTTTTATACCCTCATTCTTAAGAAAATAAGTGTGCCTAAATACTTTGATTTTGATAAATTAGAAAGAATAGGATTGAGAGAGAATGTTGAGACCTTAGGAGGAAGAATTCACTGGGATAGATTTTTGTGATTTAATTATCTTGTTTACAAGGAATTAACCCTATAATTCTTCGCAACTTTTCAATTTGAGCCAAACAAACCTAAGGACTTGTTGTTTTGGTTGCGGGGTCAACCATACAGCTTAAATTATGATATTTTGTATGAAATCGGTGGATTCCTCAACTCAACCACATTAGATCAGCACAATGACCCTCGTGGCACCTACTATTGAACGGAATTAACTGGGATGGAGGGCTTTGAGGCTAAAAATACTCACAATAACATTATTCAAAATCCTGAATACTTGTTACAAAACTGTCTTTGACAAAACCAAAACTAACAAGTGTTTGATAAAAAACTTTTCATATTGTGGTGCATGGATCATATTGTCCAAGTTTATACGTCCACTTATATCTTTAATGCAATTACTTCTTCTCTAAGAAAGAGAAGTAATAATTTAGCCATGGGGTACTTGATCAAGGTCATTGTGGAATACTATGATATCAATTACAATGGACTCACTGTCTATTATCTTGAGTTTCTTAACCATAACCATTTGAGGCAAGCTGAGATCTTGGAGGTCCATAACATGGAACTTCAAGATTTCAGTGCAAAATCTCATGTTAAGACTAGGGTAGGACAAGCTAGTTCGAGCTCAGCACCACCGCAAAAAAAGGAGGACTCAACCAGAGAGGAGTAAGAAGAGGAAGAGCTAACGTGATAGGAGAAGGTAATGGAAGCCATCTCAAACACTAACAAAGTCATTTTAGAAAATTCTAAGGTGTTGAAGGAGATGGCTAGAGAACAAAGACATCAAATCCAAGACATACGATGTATTCACAGATATTTCAAGGCTCAAGATGTTCAATTATCACTTGACCTTGTCACCACCTCAATCACCATGACGGTTCTATACTCTAACCCTTATCTTTTTTTTATTGTTATTTTCAATTATTCTCATGTTTCTCTTGTTTCGTTAATTTTATTCCCACTTTATGTATTACTCGGTTTTTCTTCTCACATTGAAGATAATGTGTTGTCCGAGTGAGGGGAGGGTTGTGAGCATTATATGTTTTTATTTGAATGTGAATTTTGCATGTTATATGTTAGTTTGTTTAGGATTACATGATGTGGTTCATATGAATGAGTCAATGGCTAGGACTTTACGGAATCGATTTATCCTTGAACATAGTCTTTTAGGCTGTGAAGATTTATTATCTTGTGAAATTAGTATTCTAGGTTATTTCGGTTAAATATGCATGTAATTAGGATATGATGTTGGTTTGTTCACTCTAAAAATTTACCACATTTGTTTATGATTTTACGTAAATTGAATACGTATCATTGTTAGTACCTTTTCATGAGAACCATTAGCTAAAGAAATGAGGTAGTAATAAAATAATTAAAAAAGTGTGTATTGTTTAATAAATAACTATTCTACTAGCCTTTTTTGAAACAAATTGGGTAATGAATAAAGCCAGTAGTTAGTTTAGAATGTGAAGTAGCTTAGTAATTGAGGGACATTCATCATAAATGTTTGCCTTTGCGTCAAAAGGCTATAATGACATGTTAAAGAAATGCTGTAAAGGCAATCATCTTTTGCACTTATTGTACAAATCATTTTATGATTAATAAAGGAATTTTTCATTACTTTGATGCTCATACGTTTATGGATTTAATGATGATCTTAAATTGATTTAATGAAGTCCTTGATACAAAACATATCATCGAGGAAATCATGATGAGATCATGATAATGAGATTCCTATCATGTGTAATTATGATAGAATCTAAACTTTCCCTAGTCATAGGATTAACGAGATAGGATATCATTAATTTAGATAGACTAGCTCAAGTTATACTCCTTGATTAAATCAAGCAGTAGATCTAATAAGTTGTAGACATGAGTTGTTTAGAGTTAATATGTGGATGCTCACTAAAGGTAGTAGGTACATTGGATTGGCCTACTATGAGACAATCATATACATATTCTATTCCAGTGTCAATGATAGTCTCTTCATAGCAATGGTGCAAGTATCCTTTGACTTGAGGTGCTCAAGGATATCTCGGATGCTGATCCTGTGTTTTGACTCCATTCATTAGTACCTTTTAGGGGTTACTCATAGGGTGGTGATTGGGTACAACTTGAAGTATTCAGAGGTAATTGAGTAGCCAATAAAGGATTCATCGCTCCTAATAGAAGGAGATGATACTCATAACCTCTTGTTGGGGTCATTACTCTGGAGTCTCTGGCTAGAGTAGATACGTATCATGAATAGAGTCTTCAATAACACATAGAGTAATGAGATCCTCAGGAGAAGATCTAATATCACTTGGACTAGATGTGACATAGTAGTCTAATGGGAGTTGACACTTTGACCATACTCTAAACCAAGTGGGGTATAAATGGTGAAAGGACAAATTGCATGGCAACATTATATATGGAAGGGTTCGTAATCAAACCACTAACTTTCTGGTCAATTGGGGGTCATGACATATTGCTAGATACCACTCTTGACTTACTTGAACTAAGTGTTAATTCAAGTGGCCAACATAACCGGGAACCTAATGGGTCACATATATAGGAGATCTGAATGATGAGTAAAATGGTCTTGAATAGTGATTAAAGATGAGAGAGAGTGTTTTGGGATTGGATTGCGATGTGATCGTGGCAGAAAACATTGTATGGAATGGATTAGAAACAAATGTTGCTGACTTCTATGAATCATTCATAGTCATTAACTTCCTCTAACTTTCATTAATGCACGGTATTCATAATTATTAACTTTCCACAACTTACCACAAAGAAAGAATTCTAGCCATCTCTTAGTGAGGTTTCATCCTTCTATCTTCGCGCGAACTTTCATTAGAGATGGTCTACATTGATTGTTATGGTTTACGACAACCCAACGTGGAGAAGATTAAAAAATGAAGGAGGTTGTCAGAAAGGTATGTAAACATCTTACATTTCATGTTTTTGTTTTTCTATATCTATATGCATGAGTATATATGGTTTTTGAGGTTCCATTTTATTTTCACTGCATATATTTGATATATATTATGTATGAGATGCATGATCTAAACCTAACGTGACATTCCAACTAAGCCGCTTAATAAAAACATGGCCTAGTTGAGCAACCAAACGACATTCATCATAAATGTTTGCCTTCACATCAAAAGGCTAGGTACATGTCAATTAAAAGCAACAAGAATAGTGCATTTCTTAATAAATCATACTGATCTTAATGAATAGCTCGACCTTTCATGAAAAGCTACTTAAGGATAGTTACAATTTTGATTGACAGAATACTTATCAATGTGTGTTTATAAGTGATAGGAGTAAATGACTTTGGCATTAAGGTCTTGATTTGTAACATCCCGTCCCCATATTAAGGGTTAGGACCCGAAAGTTCAGTACATATGAGCTCAAAGAGAGATTAAGGAAATGCATTTTCTTGCTCATGCATAATGTAGCATATATGCACGTGAATATTGAATCCTTGCACAAAAATAAGTGTACATGCATTCATTGACAACTTCTGGGCATG
>JAOTAY010000007.1:6239187-6278048 GCA_025629805.1 Erythroxylum baracoense | reverse complement strand
AATTATGAATGTGATTCAATTAGGAACCCTAAAATTCAATTATTTTGATGTCCAAATTAAACACTTTAATTCTAGTATTATACCCTTTTCTAGTCACACTAGAAATGTTATGCTTTGCTTGGATTAATTCTAAATTAATCCCTAGGGTTTCCAAAATGCCCATAAATCAATTAGTCATCTATAATATCCCTAGGTCATCTCAAATTTATGTAAAAAATTTCGACATAAGCCAAAATTAACTTGTCGACCAAAATCATCAAGATAAATAAGTTAACCTACTAGACACTAAAAGGATCGATTCAATGTTCGGAAAATTTCCGAAACCCTAATTTGAAGCACATGCACTAAGCATATTACTACCATCAAAATAATACATTTCTTATCTCATAAAAACATTATTAAGGTTTTATAACTGAAACACGTACACCGTAAGTCTTTAATTAAGTCAACTCCATCAGCTTTCAAAAAGTTGATCAATGTTCACTTTGACTTAATTTCTTAATTGAATCAAATTCAATAAATTCTGGAAAAATCCAAAGTTTTATAAACATTCTAAATGTGCCTAATAAAAAATTCAAAAGACTAATTCTTGGTAATTTTTTATGAATTAATAGGAATTAGCCAGCATATCACATGTTTGTAACACTTGTTATATTACTTCTAACACTAGTCATACCTTTTAACATCATGCATGCATAAGATAATTACCTTAACAACAAGTGTCATACATCTCATACATGTGGCAACATCTCATCTTGCATTTACATGCATAAAATTCATAAAAATTTTTTTTATAAAAATTAATATGGAATTTGCAAGCATACATATTCATCAGATTTCCAGAATTTCCCATAACTTCATACATGCATCAAACTGAAACTAAATTCGTAATAAAATAACAAATGACATTTAATTGCATTTTACTTTTACAGAAACAAAAAGTAACATCTTAGAAACATTTCTGTGAAAGTAAATTAGAAAAATATTCTTTTTAGAATTATTAAGAAATTTTCAAATTTAGCATATGCATTCAACTTTCCAGAAATTCCCATAAACTAACATATGAATATACTAGATATTAATTCGAAATAAAATAGAAAATGACATTCAATTACAATTTACTTTGACAAAAACATGATATAACACCTTATCAACATTTATGTGAAAAAAAACAGAAAAATAATTTTTTTACAATTTATACGAATTACTCGAAATCAACATGCATGTTAGTCACAACCCAGCAAACACTTTGTACATGTTCAATACATCATCTAATACATGCATAGAATTTCTTTGATACCACTATTGGGTTTGGCCATGTATACATGCATCACATGCATGAGAATGCAGTAGAAGTCAGATTCATATATGCATGCATAGACATATAATAAGAACATGAAATTTAAAAATTTTTACCTTTTATTTCTCCTTCTTTCTCTTATTTCTTCTCCTTATTTGGGTTGCTGCAAATACCAAACTCTTCCTTGATCACCCAAAAACGTAAAAAGATGAAGAAGAAAAAGTGTGTAAGGGTGTTAGAATACCAAACTTGATGAATTCAAGTAGATGTTTAAATGGGAGATAGATCAAGATTATCTTGCATGCAATTAGATTTATGTAGCAATTGCACAAATTGCATTAAGACAAATCAAGACCTCTTCTCTCTCTCTGTAGAACTCTTCTAGAGCCCTTTCTCTCTCATTTAATTGTGTAAGAACTAGTAAAAACCCTCTGTATATAAGTGAAGAAGTCGCTTATGTATCAACTGTCGAGGCTTCTCACTTTTGGTCACGATTGTGGACTATGAGCCACGATCGTGGCCTAATTAAAACAACCATATATACTATGTTTTTTATCCGATCTTTTATATGTGTGACCCTTAGGCTCTCGGTTATTTTAAGAACTTGAATAAACTCTTAATTCAAGCAAATCATGAAGGGTTTCTTGATGCTGATTTACCAGAACATAAGTGGATTAATACATGAACTCTTCGATAGTTAATTATCCAACTTACGAACCTTTCCATAGATAATTACCGTGTAATTTGTCCTTTCACCATACTATACCCCAATTGGTTTAGAGTATGGGTTATGTGTCAACTCCCACTAGCCTGACTACCTCACATTTAGTCTAAGTGATATAAGTTCTTGTCCTGGGTTCTCATTACTCTATATGTCATTGAAGACTCTCTTCATGACATATAACTTCCTTGGCTAGAGACTCCTGAGTAATAACCCCAACAAGAGGTTGTGGGTATCATCTCCTTCTATCAAGAGTGGCGAATCCTTTGTTTGCTACCCAATTACCTTCTAATACTAATAGTTGTACCCAATTACCACCCTAAGAGTGATCTTTTCTTGAGGTAAAAAGGAATAATGTCAAAGCACTGGATCAATATCCAAGATATCCTTGAGTACCTCAAGTCTAAGGATATTTGCACCATTACTATGATGAGATTAATCATTGACATTTGAAAGATCATCCATATGATAATATCATTGTGGGTCATCCGATGTACTTGTTACTCTTAGTAAGCATCCACAGGTTAACTCTAAACATCTCATGCTTACAGTTTGTGAGATCTACTGCTTGATCAAATTTAAGGAGTATAACATGTGATAGTCTATTTGGATTAATAATGTCCTATCTTATTAATCTTATGACTAGGGGTTATTTAGATACTAACATAATTGCAAATGATAGGAATCTCATTATCATGATCGCTTTATGATTTCCTGCATGCTATGTTTTGTATCATGGACTTTATTAATTCGATTTAAGATCAAAATCAATTCATATATAAATGAATATCAAATTAATGAAAATTGCCTTTCGCTTTATTAATCAAAGTAAACTTTGTACAAAAGTGCTAAAGCTGATTGCCTATATTGCACTATTCTAACATACAATACGTAATCATTGTGTTTCTGATTCATTTTGTGGTAACTAATGATTTTGAATCATTAGGGATAACATAACCTAGGTTAAATGACTCGAGCTTATGTGATTAATTCCTTAATTAATTTATTTTCTTAACTCATAACGCGACTATCCAATTAAATCTAGAGATCTTGTTTTAGGTTATTCGATAGGTAGGTTTAATTAAAGAGCCCATCTTAACTAAACATGACCTAAAGGAAAATCAGGGTTAACAGAGCTTATTGTTAACCTATGATTAATAGTTTTTAGGAGAGATGTAAGAATAACAATTCAATGAATTACGTTTAATTGTGTGTAGGTCGAGATTAAATTGAAGATCAGTCACGCCCATGTAACATCTCTCACGGTCGTGAGACTTCTCCTTCTTTTGGTTCTTTATTGACATTCTCTCTTTCCTCTTCTTCTTTTAGTCCTCTTCTTCTTCATGCTCCATGAATCAATTGAATATGGAAATTGAGAAGATGACTTCAGTGACATGCTTTTGGGTCACGTTAGCTTCTTTACTTATGAAAAGTTCATAAGATCAAATATGAGCTAAAGTGAATATCCTAAGCATTTCTAAGGCATTAATCACTAAGTGTAGTATATCAAATGAATCAATATTTAAACACATATCAACCGGATCCCTAACGTATTCATCATTTTTCTCATTTTTATGTTGTTTGGTTTAATTTTCTTTTGTTAGTTTAGTTTCATTTTATTTTCTTATTTGAAATCAAATCAACCCCCCATAACGTAAGCATTGATTATTTTCATTATAAAAGCTTTACACACACTCTCTATACGATCGACCTAAACTTACCACTAACTATAGTTTTAGGTCTATTTATTTTGTGTAGTGTTATGACGTGCTACCAGAAACTACCTTCCTTGGACAAAGAAAAGAGATACTCGAATGTTACTGATACTTGTCTCTTTTACAACAAAGGAAAACAATTAACCATTTTTTCTTTGAACACATAGATACTTATAATATATGGAATGATATAATGATCTTATGTAATCAAATCATCCTTATGAGGAGCTAGCAATCCATTATTGAATTGTGATGTACAAATTAAAAGAGGAATCAAGAAATTGGATCATTTTAAACCTACTCTAAGCAACACAATTTACTACATTCTGGTTGGAAAGAAATAAACTCATCTTTTTGTAATCATACATTCAGATTCAAGTTCTATTTTGGTCCATAGTCCACTCTATAAGAGAACAGATTATCACCCACAAAGTTGATTAGTTATATTGCCCTCTATTGAGTTCTAATTAGAAGCTGGTTCATAGATCACTAAGGACCATTGCTTGATTATCTCCTCCTATATGCACACCTAACTATTGGAACAATAGGTAACTCTAGTGAGAAAAGAAGTTAACTTAGATTGTTTGTATTTTTGGCTTTAAGTTTTCTTGTTATCTTGAGATCTTAGTCTATTTAGTCCTTGGAACCATATACTTTGTACATTAATTCTCCTTAATATAAATTATTTGAATTTCTAAAAAAAATTTGCAATGTAACAAATTTTATTAAATATAATATATATGCATTCTTATTAATATTATTTTTAAGTTTACTTATTAATATCCTTACATTTAATCAATAACTAAAATTTAGTCATTTCTTAATTAATATTTTATATGATTAATATTTTAAAATACTAGTAATAGAAGTTTAGCACTTAGTTATTATTAGTGTTTTACTATACTTATTTCTATGAATTATGATATAAGAATTTTGTTTAAACATGTTTTGTATAGATAAAATATTAATAAATGTATAAAATAAGGCAAATCCATTGTTTTAAAAAATTTATTCCACCTTTCACTCTCATATAAAATTAGTAGTTAAAAATCATTCAAGTTATTTATTTTATTTATGCATATTCTACATATAATATGTAATATGAGATAAATTAATAAAAATTAATTTTAAAGTTATATATTAATATATCATCATTTTTATAGAACACTTTATATATAGAATTTTATAAATTCACTTAAAGGAAAAGGATATGCATTGCCCCCTAATATTTCTTAAAAAGTCTAAGTTAGTCCTTACTAGTATTTATGTTATTACATTACACCTTATCATTTTCAAATAGTGCTGATAGTACCCTAAATCTTAAAAAAGATAACTTTTTATTAGTTGCTAGTATATGGGTCATCAATTTAGCCTATGTAATGTCACAACTACGTAATATGGACCATCCAGACATTGACATAATCTTAAAAATGATTTCTTTAAATATTGGTTAAGTCATTATCTTTGTTACCATTTTTTCTCCTATTTAGGGTGTAATAAGTGCTATTTTAGTAATGATAGGGTGCAAAGTGGTACCAAAGATAACATTAAGGGCTTAATTAGACCTCTTATCAAATGTTGACGTACAAATCACACCTTTTTCCTTCTTATAAAATATAAACTTAATTTTTCTATACAATAAAGTATATTAGCTCAATCCCCATTAAGTGTGGTGGCTCAAACTTAAAGGTAACTAGCTCATGTGGCATTTGATTTCTTCTCCAAGGGCTTAGGAAGCTCTTTCACTAGTCAATCATACTCTCAAATCATTAATTGTATTATGACTGACACCATCTATAATACCAATGTATCAGCTTTAGTTGCATCTTTTAGTAAAGTAGAAGTAGTACTGACGCATCATCTTTAGTTGCACTCTTTAGTGAATTAGAAGTAGAAAAGGCTCTTTTTAAGCTAAAGGCTAATAAGGCCCTAAGACTTGATGACCTTAATGCATTCCTTTTCCACAAGTCTTAGAGATTCACCATGTAGATTGTAATTGATGTAGTTTTAGAATTCTTCACAAATGGGAAATTGCTTAAGAAGCTTATAAAATATTTATCACTCTTGTTACTAAATCTATTAAACCTTGTTCCTTATTGGGTTTCATGCCAATTTCTAATTGCAACATAATTTATAAGATCATTACCAAGTTACTAGCCTCAAGACTTAAAGTTCTCCTAAGTTCTATCATCCATCCTTCTCAAGGGGCATTTATAGCTGGTTGGGGATAACATCTTGCTTGCTTAAAAATTCTTCAAGAAAAGGAAAAGGTCCTTTAAGAGTTATTCCATCAAAGTGGATTTTTACAAAGTATTTGATTTAATAAGTTGGTAATTCATTGTCCACATGTTAAAAACTTTTGGTTTTTCAAATCAAAATTTCAATTAGATAAGACAATGCATAAACAATACCCTTTTCTACATTTTGTTAAATGAAAAGCCTATAAAAGCAATACTAGGAGCCAAAGGATTGAGACAAAGGGATCCAATATCCCCTCATCTCTTCATTCTCATAAAGATCTTACATAGACTGATTAGGAAACAATAGGCTTGGAAAGGAATTCTAAATTCCACTAAATGTAAACTAGAAAAGAACTTTAGTCTCTCATTTGCAAATGATTTACTCTTATTTTCTTATATAGATCACAAGTACATATATGTTCTTATGAAATCCTTAAGGACTTTTAACTAGCTATTAGGATTATCCGTGAGCAAGGACAAGAGCTATGTCATTATCTATGCTAATACAACTCACTTAACCTCATAGATTTCTAACTTGACTGGTCTACGTATCAATAAGCTTCCTTTAACTTATTTTAGGAATTTTAATTTTTCATAAAAGGTCTCCATATGGGGAATTCATTCCACTAAAATAAAAGGTGAAAAGGAGAATCTATTCTTGGTATAATGAAAACCTTACCTTCACTAGAAGAACTCAAATTATTAACTTTTTCTTAAATTTTATATATCTCTACTGGACTGCTCATATCTACCTTCCCTACTAACCTAGTCTAGGAGATTGAGGGGTTATTAAGAAATTTCCTATGGTCTAGTGAATCCATTAAAAGGAAAAGAGCTAAACTAAAATGGAGTGAGGTTTGTACTCCTAAAGAATAAGGAGGGCTATGAATCCAATCTCTAAAGTTTACTAATAAAACTTTCATAACATTACTTGGCTAAATCATCCTTCAAGTTTGTTCTCTAATAAATCATACATCTCCTTTCTTAAGCTAAATATGCCTCATATGAATTGCGTAGAGTAGTATAGTCAAAGTAAGACTTTTTTAAAGCTTCATTCGTTCAGCAGTTGCATATGCAAGAGAAGCTAACAACATTTGACAAAACTCATAGTTTTAAAATCATAAACAACTGTTGTCCTCTCTCTGTAAGCATATTCTAGAATTTATCTCACACATATTCTTTCACTGCACCTATTCTTTAAGACTACTATGGGATATTTTTTTGTTTGTAACATGCATCACGAAAAGAAAGATATAATTAGCATGAATTCAATATTTAGAAAAGGGAGGATTAATACAGAGGACCATTTAATCATTAAAATAGCTTTTTGACGTAGTGTGTCGTAACACTACTCAAAATAAACTAGACTTACAACTATAGTAATGGTGAGTCTAAGTCGATCCTACAGAGAGTGTTTAGTTAGTTCTTGTTATAAAATCAACTCGTGTTTAGGTTACAGGGGGTTTTGGTTTGAAATAAGAAAATAAAAATGAAACTAAGCTAATGAAAACAAATTAAAAAAAACAATGAAAAATTATGAAAGTGATGAAATCATTAGGGACCTAGTTTTTTGGTTCTATCTCAGTCTACCTCAATTAAACATATTTCATTGAATTGTTGTCTTCACACCTCTCTTTCACCTATTGGTCGTAGATTATCAACAAGCTTTGTTATTCCCAGTTTTTCCTTAGGTCATAGATAGTTAAGAAGAGCTCATTAATTAAACCTAGCTATTGGATAATCTAGGAGACACTCTTTAAGTTTAATCAGACAGTCGGCTTACGAATGAGAAAAACAGACCAATCTAAGCAATAATTTGACAAGCTCAGATTATTAAACCTAGGTTATGTTATCTTTAATGATTCGAAACCATTAGTTGCCACAAATTAATCAAAAAGTGACAATTACGTATTGTATTTTATTCTAGTAATGAGTTCATACATAAAAACAATCAAATAGAGCATTCAATCATTCTTACACAATACCTAACCACTAATTATTTTCATTTCAAAAGCTTTGCACATACTCTTTGTAGGATCGACCTAGACTTACCACTGCTATAGTAGCAGGTCTAGTTATTTTGAGTTGTTTTACGATGCCCTGCGTCAATTTGGCACTGCTGCCTGGGAGTGCGGTGTTTTAGTTTTTGTTCTTAATTTTGTTTGGCTTTTTGTAAATAATTGTTAATTAGTTTATTTTTATTTATTTTTTTGATCTTTTAACGTTTTTTAGTATTTTTGTGTTAAAAAAATTTTAAAATTGCATGGTCAAAAGTAATTTTTTCTTTAACTCGTATTCGCAAACTTATAACCATGTTTGGAGTGATCATACAAACTTTAGTTATAGATGGGATAACCAATATAATTACTTCCATGATAGTTTGTAGGATACAAAAAAATTTTCATGTAGACCAAAAGCTTCATATTATGACTCAGGTCCGTCTCTAAAAGAACTAATTAATGCTATCGCTGTTAACACTTTACATTTACAGTACGAGGAAAGACAATTTTGGTCTAACTTCCAAGATTTGGAGTGGCAACAAAACTTAGGTACATTTCTAGAAGAATTAGTTAATGTTTCTGTTGCTAATACTTTGAAAGTTCAACAAGATATGATATAATTCTAGCAACAAATAAGTTCTATATTCTAGAATTTGGCAAGCCAGATGGGTTAGCTGGCGAAAGCTAATAACCGCCTAGTATTATAATGCGAAGAAATGTAACCATATCAACTTGAGGAGTACCTAAGGGAAGTTAGTGCAGAGACCTTACAGAGTGAAGAGGAGCTTGAGAATCTTAAGAGACCTACTCAAAGAATTGCTTATAAAGAAGAAGAAGAGGAGAAAGAGCTCGAAGCATAAAATGATACATCATTTAACTTAAAAATAAATACTAAGTTCCTAATTTTTGTTAAGACTGACTCTTTACCTTTACCTAAAAAGTTAGAAAAATTAAATGAAGAAGAAAAAGGTGAAGAGAAAGATAGGGAATATGTTGAAAATTAGAGGTCATCAACTAAGGCCCTATCCTGAAGAACCTCATATGGAGGAAGCATACAAGACACTTGAAGATCATAATTTTTCCATTTGATGAGGATAAAAAGGAGTTGAGCTAGCAACATTAAACAAAGGCGCTTCTTGGGAGGCAACGTAAGTGAAGTTTATTTCTTTTCCTTACATTTTTGCATTTCTTTCTTATATGCATGTTTTCTTTTTACATGTTTTAAGTTTTCAATAAAAGAGAGAGAGAACCAAAAAAACACATAAACATTTTCTCCTTTTCTATTGCTTCTAGGATTATATAGTTATGATTAGAGCATGAATTAACTAGAAAAATCCATCGCAACTTTAGCATGTACTTTTGCTCTTATGATTTGTTTATATGAATTATATTTAGAAGATTAGTGACTAGTGATAGACAAAAGTCAGTGAGATTTTAAGCCTTATTAGACTGACACATCCATATCGGTCTTACTGTCTTTTGTTTATGTGTGACCTTCAAGATATGTATATCTTCACTTTGTTTTTTTTCTAATTGAGATCACGTACTTATCACATGCATTAATATGAAAATGATATAGGCATTTTTTGTTCATAAGCTACATTAACCAAATAGCCCATCTATTTATATGGTTTTCCTTTATTAAACCCCCTTGAGCTTTATTAGCCTTTCTTTTGTGCTAACCACATTACATGCTTTAAAACTAACCAAATGTCCTACTGAAGCCTTAAAGTTAAAGGAGCATTCGTTAATTGTTGATGATTGTAGGTGTATAAAAGTATAATTGTGGGGGTGTGCATATTTGTGGGATGGTTATAATTGTTGGGCTACTACTTTATGTCTTATTAATGAAATGCCCATGTTGATGTAACTTCTTTCAATTTTTATGTGAAAAAATAAAAAAAGAGAAAAGCAAAAGAAAAAGAGAAAAAAGGAAAAAGAAAAAGAAAGGAAAAATGTTTAAATAAAAGTATCAAGGAGGAAATGCATATGTTTTGAAAAGTTATTCATTCCTAAAGTTGTATTGAATGGGTAATTTGAATATGATGCATATGAGGTAGATGTAGATTTGAAGGATCACTCTTTGTAGTTTCAATGTATTGTCATCAATTGAATGAGTGATTCCTTCTAGTTGGTTATGCTTCATGTGGTTTGTGGTGTGAGAGATTAAATTTGACCTAGGAAACATATTTTTTTCATTCATCATAGTTGATGTACAAAATTGTGAGTGAATGTTGGTTTTTATGCTTGATGGTATACTGGGTGGTTTTATTGTTACACTAGCTTTAATGGTTTTTACACTTCTTTACCCAAATACATCTCACCTTAACCCTTGCCCACATTACAACCCTAAAAGGTCCTTTGATTTATGATTATGCATGTGAACCCTAATGGTGGAGAAATGAAATGATTTGTAAAGTTATGAAATGTCGTGACAATGAATGGTTTTTTAGTGTACCTATGGATGTATCTTATTTAAATACATTTTGTCCAAGTCTACCTCTATATTGCTTAGTTTATAAAGATGATGAATGTTGATTAATCTTGAATAGAAGCTTTGAATGTTGAATTCTTGCTATGGTTTTTGAAAGTTGTTCATCTTTACTTATGACTATATATTCTTGGGAAATATAGGAAATGAGTAAATATTTTGGGTCCGTGACTTTGATTTTATTGTTTTACCCAAGGATGGTTAAAAACTAACTGTGGAGGAAATTGATATGCGCTTAATTGATTACGCATTTATTCCATAACACTTAGTGTTCAATGATATGAAATGCTTAAGACATTAATGTTAGTTCATAGTTGGTTTTAGGTACAATTTGCAGGTGAAAAAACTTAAATGAGTTGAAAGCACTATATTTGAACCACCTTCTTGAGATTCACACTCCCTTGTCTTCATGGAGCAAGAAAAAGAAGGATTAGATTAAGAGGAGAAAAGAAAGTGCCAAAAGGAATGAAGAATAATATAAGTCATGGCTTGAGAAACATCTCGTGAGAGTGCTCTCATGCCCATAACAAATTTGTCATGGGCATGAAAGTGTTGCCACGCCTATGAAAATTATGTCATGGGTGTGACTCCATAAACTTTTGGTATAAAAACATTGTTTTGACGACAAAAGCTTACTTGTTTGTTTGGGACAACGTTGGAGCTCTCTGTTTTGAGATTTTGGGAGAATGAAGAGGGGCAAACCTCTCATCCTTTAAAGACCCATAGAAGGCTAAGCTTCTCGACATCGGTTCGGAGGTGATATCAATGCCGAAGAACACAGTTAAGCATTTCTCTCATTTTTTATTGTTCTTTCTCGTAGGGATTGATTATGTTATCCTAAGTTTAATGTTTAGGTGTTGTATAAGAATGATTGAATTCTCTATTTGGTTATTTTTGTGGAAGTACCCTTTCCAAAAATTCAATTGTAATTGTTACGTTGAGATTCGTTTGTGGCAACTAATGATTTTTAATCACTAGGGATAATGTAACCTAGGTTAAATGACCCGAGCTTGTGTGGTTGTTGCCTTGGTTATTTTGTTTTCCTAATTTGTAATACAGCTATCCAATTAAATCTAGAGAGCTTGTTCTGGGTTATTCGATAGTTATGTTTAATTGACGAGCTCTTTTTAATTAAACACGACCTAGGGGAAAAATGGGGTTAATAAAACTTATTATTAACCTACAATTAATAGTTGCTACAAGAGGTATAAGAACAATAATTCAATAAAATTTGTCCAATTGTGTGTAGGTCAAGATTGAACCGATTATCGAGTCCCTAACGAATTTATCACTTACATCATTTTAACATGTTTTCTTTAATTTTTTTTCATTAGTTTAGTTATATTTTATTTCATTATTAAAACAATCCAAACCCCCTCCCAAAAAAAAACCTAACCACCAATTATTTTCATTTCAAAAGCTTTACACACTCTCTCTGTAAGATCGACCTAGACTCACTACTGCTATAGTTATAGGTTTAGTTATTTTGAGTAGTGTTACGATGTACGTTAACCATTTATGATCATGATATTCCACAACTTTGCAAATGATTTCATTTCTCCACCATTAAGGTTCACATGCATAATCATTAATTAAAGGACTTTTAAAGGTTGTAATGTGGGTAAGGGTTAAGGTGAGATGTATTTAGATAGTGTACTATAAAAGCCATCAAAGCTAGTGAAACAAGAAAAACACTCAATATATCATCAAGTGTAAAAACCAACATTTACTCACAATTGTGTACATCAACTATGATCAATGCAAAAACCATGTTTAAGGTCTCACACCATAAACTTCATCAAACATATATCACTCACAAAAATTAATCATAAACAAGATTTTGTAACCATAAGGAGTCATTATTGAAATAAAATCCACATTATATCCAACATATTTAAGTAACTCATTCAACACAACTTTAGGAGGAAAGACTAATCATACATAACTTTGCAACACATATGCATTTCCTTATTTATAGTTTTATTTAAACATTTTTTTTCTTTTTTTTCTTTTTCATTTCATATAAACATTGAAAGAAGATAAATTAATATGGTAATTTCATTGCTTAGACATAAAATAGTAACCCAATAATTATAACCATCCTATACATATGCTCACTCCCGCACTTAGAATTTTGTACATCCGCAAATGTAATAATCAACAATTGCGTCACTAGCTTTAAGGCTTAGGTGAGACATTTGGTTATGTTTAAAGCATGTAATGTGGTTAGCACAAAAAGAAAAGGTAAATAAAGCTCAAAGGAGCTTAACAAAGGAAAACTCATATCAATGGGTAGGCTATTTGGCCAATGTAGCTTGTAAAAATAAGGATTGCCTAATAATTTTCATGTTAATGCATGCGATAAAAATATGATCTCAAATGGAAATTCAAGGCAAAGTCAGGATGTACATGTCATGAATGTTACACATAAACAAAAGACAATGAGATTGATATCGAAGTGTTAGTCTAATAAGGCTTAAAATCTCACTGGCTTTTATCTACCACTAGTCACTCTCTTCTAAAGATAATACACATTGACCAATCACAAGTTCAAAAGTACATAATAAAGTTGCCATGGATTGTTCTAGTTAATTCACACTATAATCATGACTATATAATCCTAAAAGCAATAGAAAAAGAGAAAATGTTTGTTTGTTTGTTTTATTCTATCTTTCATTTCATTGAAAACTTAAAAACAAGAATCTTAAAAACAAGAAAGAAATAAACAAACTTCAAAACAAACATGCATATAAAAAGAAATGCGAAAATGTAAAGAAAAAAAAACTTCCCTTGGGTTGCCACCCAAGAAGTGACTTTGTTTAGCATCGCTGGCTTGACCCTATACTTTCATCAAGTGAAAAAATTATGATCTTCAAGTGTCACATGCATTTCCTCCATTTGAGGTAGTTCAGGATAGGGTCTAAGTTGATGATTATCCACCTCCAGTGTCTTACCTATCTTCAAATTTCCAATCTTTATTGAGTTTATGCACTCTTGAAAGACCTCGAATGTCTCTTTACCTTTTTCCTTTTCGTTCAATTTCACTAACCTGATAGGTAAAGATAAAGTTTTAGTCCAAACAATAATTAGGAACTCAGTATTTGCCTACGAGATAAAAGATGTATTCTTTTCTATTTCGAGCTCCTTATCCACTTCTTCCATGCAAGCAATTCCTTGAGTAGTATTCTCAAGATCCTCTTCACTCTGTAAGGCCTCTGTACTAATTTCCCTTGGGTATACCTCAGGTTGACATAGTTGCACATCTTCGCTTTGTGATGCTAGGCGGTTGACAACTTCTGCCAGTTGACCCACTTGGCTTGCCAAGTTCTGGATTTTAGAACTTTTTTCTTACTGGAATTGTATCATATCCTGCTAAACTTGCAAAGTATTAGCAACACAAACATTAATTGATTCTACTAGAAATGTACCTGAGTTTTTCTACCACTCAAAATCTTGGAAGTTAAACCAAAATTGTCTTTCCTCCTATTGAAATTGTACAGTGTTAGCAATAGAACATTAACTAGTTCTTCTAGAGATGGACTTAAGTCGTAATAAAAAGTTTCTGGTCTATACGCGAATTGTTGTGCATCTTACATATTATCATGGAAGTAATTTTGTTGATTATCCTATCCATAACAAAAGTTTGTATGATCACTCCAAACATAGTTATAAGATTAGGAATATGAGTTATACAAAAATTACTTTCATGTAATTTTATTTTATTTTTAATCACAAACACTGAACAAAAAGTGAAAATGTCATGAAATAACTAAAAGGAAACTAATTACAAATAAATATGTAAAAAAACAATTAAAATCAAGAGCAAAAACTAAAACACCACTGTCTCCGATAATGATGCCAAAATTGACGTAACAGTGGTGAGTCTAGGTCGATCCCACAAATAGTGTTCGGTTAGTTCTTGTTATGAAATCAATTAGTTTTTAGGTTATGGGGTTTTTTTTTTGAAATAATAAAATAAAAATGAAACTAAGCTAATGAAAACAAATTAAAGAAAACATTGAAAAATCATGAAAGTGATGAATTCGTTAGGGGCTCGGTTCTTTGGTTCTATCTCAGCCTACACTCAATTAAACATATTTCATTGAATTGTTGTCTTCATACCTCTTTTTAAACTGTTGTTCGTAGATTAATAAAAAGCTCTGATAATCCCAAATTTTCCTTAGGTCATAGTTAATTAAGAAGAGTTCGTTAATTAACCATAGCTATCTAATAACCTAGGAGATGCTTTCTAAGTTTAATTGGACAGTCACCTTACGAATGAGAAAAATAGACCAATCTGAGCAATAATATCATAAGCTCAAATTATTTAACCTAAGTTATGTTATCTATAATGATTCAAATCCATTAATTTCCACAAACGAATTGGAAAAACAAAGAATACATATTGTATTCAATTCTAGCACTGGGTTCATACATAAAAACAATCAAATAGATCATTCAATCATTCTTACACAATACCGAATTCAATAAACACAAGATAGCATAATCAATCTCTAACGAGAGTAAAAACAACAAACATAACGAAGAATATGTTTAACTAGGTTTGTCGGTGTTGATGTCACCTCCGAACCGGTGTCGGGATATCTAACCCTCTACGGGTCTCCAAGGTATCTCCTCTGTCGCCTTTCTCATCGTCTCCCAAAACCCTTAAATGTTTCTCAAACCTTTCATGTCTTTATCATCACAAAAACGATGATTTTATACTAAAAAGTACGGTTAAATGGGACAGCTGGCCCTTCTCTCACCTGCGAGTGGCTTCTTATGGGTGTGACAAATGTCTTATGCCCATGCAACGTCATTCGAGCCGTGAGTAGCTCTCTTCACTCTTCACTCTTCACTCTTCATGTTCTTCATATTCTTCATTTTTTTGTCTTCTTTTTGCTTTAATCTTATTCTTCTTGATCCATGAAGACAAGTGAGTGTGATTCTTTGAAAAACGGCTCAAATATAGTGCTTTCGACTCACTTTAACTCTTTCGCTTCAGAATTGTACCTAAAACCATATATGAACTAAATAGGTACCTTAAGCATTTTCATATCATTAATCACTAAATGTTATGGAATAAATGTATATTCAATTAAGCACATATCACTTTTCGTTGGCTAGTTTACTCAATTTAGGTTGAAAGAAATTCTCGAATCGTAAGAATACAGAAAGCGATTATTCTATTCTGCTAACGGATTTAAAGTTTAGAATATGGAGCTTGCATTCATCCATCAACTGCATATAAAGTGCCGCATGAGCTTTGCCATTAATTGGAGACTTCAAACTTAAGCATCCTTAATGTGCTTGAGCTGACTACAATATAATTTGAAAATTGAACTCCCAACTTCTAAGGCCTAGAAGCTGCGTAAATTCTCTTATTGGGCTGTAAAATAAGTGGTCTATTTCTAGTAGTTCTGTCCCTTTTCGTTCAACTTGATAATTAGACAAAGCTTATCCTTTAGGTTAGTTAACTTGTACTTATCTATTCTTGAGTTATAAATTCATTCTAATTTCTAAAAATATATTAATTCATAAAGTGTAACTAAAAATTAATGAATTTAACATATTGGTCTTGGAAAAAAAAGATTGTACCTTTCTGTCAAAATTAAAGAACCTATTTAAATTTTTTAAAAAAATTATTAAAAAAGATAAATCTCATAATCAAATCGTTTTCACATCATCCAAATTTAGAATAGATGGATCGCATGTTGTAATAAACTGAAATTTGAGTTTGGAGATGGTTTAAAAAGGTTGAAGGTTCAATTGGAACTAAATGACCCTTTTTTTCTTAAGCTATCTGTAGAGCTAACATTCCAAGTTCATAGTTCATACAACTTTGTTGATTACCCTAGATCAGAAACTTTCCTGCTCTAACTCTAGTTTTACCGGTTGAGCTTATGATAATTGTATCAAATTACACCTATAAAATATCATATACAAAATCTAAGATCATGTTTACAATTAAAGTCACTCATTTAACCAACAATCTTGTAACTGCTTAATCATAAGCATGAACTAAGCGATTACATATATTCAATAATCAATTCAATTAGTTCAACTTTTTTCTGGCCTTGGCTGATGGTGCTGGGTGTATCTTTTAGTCTGATGTTGTTAAAGAAGTAGAGCGGAATAATTTGCCTCAAACTAGCCTTTCTTCTTTTCTTTTGATGAATAAAAATTTTCCACTTCCAACCTATTCGCTGCCTCGAACGAATCCATCTGATTGAAAATATTTATTATATAAAAGAATGCTTAATCGAACATTAGGTCGGTAGCTCATGATCACACGACGGGGATATCCTCTTAATAATATTCATCACTACAAAGAGAGGTTCACTATTTAAGTTTACACTAGTCTGTATACTTTTGTTTATGTGGGCATCTTTAAAGCTGGAATCTGCTTTCTCTATAGGTCACTCCATCTTTTATTTCTTACTTTCAGATTGAAGTGAGTTGATCTGTCCAATTCAATGAGACCTTGAAGTGTTAATGATAATTAACCACATGCCAAGTCGCTCAAAGTTCATACAACAACATCATACACGAAGTCCAGGACCATCCTACCCATCCGAGCTTACTTATATAATAGTTTAGGGGAACTGATAATCCTAGGACTAAAGCTAAAGGTGGTGCTTTAAACTTCATTTATTAAAGTCTTCGTCCCCAGAAGAAGAACATTGTTTTAGTTATCTCCTTTATGTTAAAAGGGACATTATTTCTTTTCATACGTCTAGCTTAAATACCGTTCGGCACAAGAAAGCTTTACAAGATTCGATTGTTTGGTTTTATTCGACGACTAAGTTAGGAAATATACTCATTAGAAAGTCAGAGTTTAACATTTAGAAAGAAAAGTTTTATCTATATATATATATATGCACACGAATATAGCCCGCCTTAGTGGGAGTTCATATAGGTGTTGATGATAATATAAATATACAGATATCTTAGAAAAGTTTTAATTATATGTATACATATGTACTGCAAGTCATAATTACTTTTACTACCTGTAGTATATAAAAAATGAAAAGGCATAAAACTCACCGTACAACGATTTTATATTATCATATTCAATTTTAAATGTAAATCTTCCTCCGTCAAAACTCTCCACTCAATACGACGGGTACAGATCATCTGTACCCCTTATTCTGTACCCTCTGTCCCTTTCTGATCTCAACCATTTAATTTATTGCATTGGATGGTTGAGATCAAATAGGTACTGGGTAGGTACAGAATAAAGGGGACAGAAGATCTGTCCCCCAATACGACACCTTCACTTTAGAATATAATATTCTAATATGAAAACCAATTAAAATGGAAGTATAAGCTAATATATATCTTTTTTTAATTAATTATATTTTTAGTCCAACTCTTTTTGTATTCACCAATAATTTGTAAATGTTAGAAGAATAAAAATAAATTTAAAGTATATAACAAAAGAAGTTGTAACAGTTAAAAATGTGTTACTAAAAATTAATATAATATAACAGTTTTTAAAGTATTGCCTTTAATAATATTAAAAAGCAATGATAATAATAATCTGCTACTGCATATAAGAGAAGGCAACAAAATTAGAAAATGGTTAGTAATAAAGTCCTATATATGCAGCATCTGAAATTGTTGCTATAGTTCCAATTATCTATTTACTAAAGGGTAGTTACTAATATTACATATTTACGAATATAACTACTTACTAATGTATATTTAAAATATAAATTTCTTTATTTATTAATAAGTATTCAGAATATGTCTGGAAAAATTGAATTACCCACTAATTTTTATTTAGTAAAATTAAAACACATGATACAATTACTTCAAAATATACAAAATATGTGTAATATATACATATGAAGGTGTCAAAATCTTTTACCTAATTTCTGACGTTTTAAGACAAAATCAAATCCTTACAAAACAACATGTTCCCTTTTTTAGACATGAAACGACCATGAATACATCCTTGTTGTTCTCAAGTAAAGGGGTAAAGGCGAGGGAGGAATAGACCGAGCACTAAAGACCACACATGTTGTTCTCTAGTAAGGAAAAATGACCAAATTAATCTTCTTTCTTTTTTATTTTGGGTTTCTTCGAAGGGGCTCACTCTCTAAAAGCACGAGCAGTTCGAAATCTCAAAAGGCTACACCTCCTGGTCTAGACGAGTCTAACCACAACATGAATGCAATATGATGTTTAGAAAGAGCAATCACGAAGAAATGGAGAATAACTTAAGAAATCTTATTTTATGTTTCTGTCTCTTGCTTCTCTTGTTCTCTATTCTTGATCATTTATGTTATCTAAGAAGCGATGGTAGATAAAGTTGGGAGGAAATTGAAAAAGCATGTTTAAGACAAAGGCTGTATATACTTAGGTATTATTCAATTTCTTTTAATTGTTGAAACATATCATGGGACACAAGAAGCGAATTAGGTTATAAAAACAATAATATGATCTTTAGTTTTGTGAATCTTTGTGTGAAAAGATGTTGAGAACGAGCTTTTCAACTTTGATTTCTCTCATTGGGTTAGACAACTTCTACTCCAAAGCCTATAAAACCAAAGACGTACTACATAGTAAGTACACGTAAACATGTATAAACATACATAAATAGAAACTGTGATGTAAGTGAAAATAATGGTGATCACCATTGTAAAAGGAGATTAAGGAAGACAGTGACTATTGGAGGCAAGAGGTTGGCTTTTATACTATTAGGAATTGGCTAACATAATACTTAATTAGACATTGTCATTAATTTATTTGGTTTAACAATACTACTTATTATTACAATATTTTTGGTGATTGATTTAATGGAGCATATAGTTTGTGTGAAAGGGATAAACCATTTATACCATCATGTTATCTCTTTCTTTCTTTTAACATTTTCAACTAAAATTGTTCTCATAAATTTATGCCAAACAATTTTCCCCTTTTTATTCTTCATTTCCCTATTTCATTATTTTAATTATCTTTTATAACTCTTCAACTTGATACTGTTTATTTTGTAGATGAAAATTTGGTAAGACATTCTACTTCCTAAGGTAGCTCATCTACTATATGGCAGTGGAGGTAACATAGTGTAAAACTCAAATTTGTAAAGAAATCTACCATCTCACACCAGAGACAAGAAATCCAAAATTAAAAATAAAGTTTCTTTTTCAAACTATTCGTCTCTTCTCAAAAATAACAAAATGTCCCTTTATAAGACAACACAACAACCCTAAAGGATAAGGAAATTAAATAAAAAAGTTGGCCTTAAACTTACTTCAACATGCCCTCTTTGGGTGGTCCATATGAGCCAAAATTGCATCAACTACAAACTTCATGTCAGTACCCTCCACTTGATAAAAACTCGTCCTCAAGTGTTCAATCGCATTCAGAGGATAAATGGAACAATAAAAAGGATATATATCAACAACATTAAACTTCTTTGAGATATCTACTATATAGGCATTAATATTCATTTTCTAATGAATCTTGTAACAACCATATTTCTTAGGTTGTAATTTGTTGTAACTACTAACAGGGAGCTGCTCCTTCCGCAAAAACACCATCACAAACTAAGAAAACTTACTTCCAGTGATGTTTATTAACACCCAGCTTATACCTGGCATTGACCTCCTCTAACTTATGTTTAAATTCATTGTGCACATTCTGAGCTTGAACAACCAGGTTTATATTGGAAATAATAAGACCTAGAACCTTTGGCAATCTAACAAGATCTAAAGCATGTTATGGAGCTTTTATGTAGACAATAGAAAAAGGAGTCTTCCCTATAGCATTATAAACAACATTATTATAAGCAAACTCCATTTATGTGAGAGAAAAATCCCAGTTTTTCAGACGATCACCATAAATACATCGAATTAAATTTACCAACGTTCGATTCACTGACTCAGTTTTCCCATCAATTTAGGGACATGCTAAATGCTGAAATTTAAGAAGAGTCAAACAGCTTCCATGAAGTTCTCCAAAAATGACCAAGAAACTTATTGTTCCTGATAGAAGTGATTGAATTTGGGAGGTCATGCAAGCGAACAACCTCCCTAAAAAATATTTTTGTAATCCTAATTGTATCCACACTCTTCTTGTAAGGAATAAAATGCGATATCTCACAAAGACAAAATCCATGCCTCGTTATGTACAAGGTAAGCCAATTACAAAATCCATAAATAAATCTTCCCAAATATTCTCAAGAATAGGTAATGGCATATACAAACTAGTATTTTATGACTGTCCTTTGGAGACTTGACACACATAGCAGCATTGAACAAATTTGGTTACATCCCTTCACAAATAGGGCCAATAAAAATGATCACTAATAGCCACAATGGTCTTGTTAAATGACTTTATCCATCAAAGATGAACAAGGAACACGAAGTTGATTACCTTACATCAAATAGCCATTATGAATATGAAAATATGGAGCCATCTCATTCATCTTGCACTTTGCCTACGCTTCATGGAAGTTCTCATTATTAGTATAGAACCTTTTTGGTTCCTTGAATCCCACAATCTTAGAAGCCAAAGTTAGCAATAAATTTGCACGTCGACTAAGAGCATCTAGCACCTTATTTTTAACTCCTGACTTATGTTTCAATCGAAAAGGAAATTTTTGTAAATATTGAGACCACCGAGTATATATGTCACTATTGATTCTTTTTTGACATTTTAAATAGTTCAAAGCCTTATGATTCGAATAAAGCAAAAATTCTTGACTGACCCACTAAGTATTGTTCCTATGTTTCAAAGCTTGCACGATAGAATAAAACTCTTTGTCATAGGTGCTCTATTTATGTCTAGAATTACTTAGTTTTTCACTAAATTATGTTAAAGGTCTCCGTTCTTTGTATAATACAACTCCAATTCCAACCCCACTAGCATCACATTCAACTTCAAATAGCTTGCCAAAATTAGACAGTGCTAAAATAGGAGCAGTACACAGTTTCTCCTTTAATGATACAAAGTGCATGTTCATCCACCCATTGAAACTTCCCTTTCTTTAAGCATTCAGTAATCGATGCCATGATGCTACTGAAATTTCAAATAAATTGTCGATAAAATGTTGCTAGCCCATGCAATCTCCTCATCTTGGTGACTGTTTTTGGGGTAGGCCACTCTCTGGTAGCTTTCACCTTGGTTTCATCTACTTAGATCCCTTCACCACTAACAAAAAACCCCAAAAACAATAGCTTAGGCTGCATAAAGCGATAATTATTGAAATTCATATGTAACTTATTCTCTAACAATATCATGAGTACTTCCCTCAAATGCTAAACATGCTCATTTTTAGACTGAATATAAATCAGAATGCCATCAAAATATACTACCAGAATCTTCCAATGAAAGGTTTTAATACTTGGTTCATTAGTCTCATGAATGTGCTAGGCACGTTAGATAGTCCGAACAACATTACAAGCAGATAACCCTTCCTTCATCTTAAAAGTTGTCTTCCACTCATCACCAGGATGAATTCAAATCTGGTGGTAGTCGATAAATAAATCAATTTTGCTAAAAATCATTGCCCTATGTAGTCGGTCAAGCATGTCATCCAATCTCAAAATTGGAAATTTATAACCCACAATAATTTTGTTGATGGCTCTACTATCCACGCACATCTACCAACTTCCATCCTTCTTTGGTGTTAATAACGCTGGAATGACATATGGACTCATGCTTTCTTGGATATGCCCCTACCTATTTTCTCCTTTAAGATCTCACTCTCTTTAGGGCTCATCAAGTAAATAGGAAGGTTAGGCAAACTGGCTCCTAAAATCAAATCAATGTGGTGTTGAAAGGCTATCATAGGAGGCAGCCCATTTGACAAATCTCCTGACATTATTTCCTTAAATTCCTCTAACAAAGCCTTGATAACTTCAGGGCACTCACCCCCCTCTGTTTTTCCCACATCCACCAAAAGAAATGGTTTCATAATTAAAGCATGCACTTCCTTTTTCTCTTAAATCTCAGTAGTAATTTCTTATAAAGACCAGGTGATAGTAAAAAGTGCCTTGTCCATCACCTGCCTAAATTGTCCCCTTTTAAGTGGCAATAGTGTAAATTTCTGGCTCTTCTTCTTAAGCTTATAAGTGATTTCTTTTACATTTTTTGGGCATCAACTTTGTACTTCCACCTTGGTCTCCTCGAGGTCTATCATCAACCCTATTTGCACCTAAGACTAGAGCATTAAGACAATCTGTAATTTCTATAAAACGTCGTTCTATATGCTGAAATATGAGATCCATTTCATCCAATCTCTGTTCTAAGGACCTTACTATGTCCCCTGGTAGTGGGGCTCTAGCTCTGTGTTCTTCGACATGAGGACTGTTGTCTTTAATTACCATCTGATTAAGAAAGTGACCAACTCTAATACCACCTGTCACAGCATAAAACTTAAAATTGCAAAGAGATCTCCTGTCTTATAGCAGAGAAAAGAAATCTAGAATTTCAAATAGAGTTTCTCTTCCAAACTGTTTGTCTTTGCTAAAAAACAACAAAATTTCCCTTTATAAGACAACACAACAACCCTAAAGGAAAAGAAAATTAAATTATAAAGTTGCCCTTAAACTTGCTCAACGTACCTTCATTTGGTGGTCCATATGAGTCCAAAATACATCAACTACAGATTCCATGTCAAGAGGCCCTATTATAATGGTTCAAGTATGCAATATCTCATTTTTGCACTAGATACTAGTTTGCTTCATATAAAATATGATTGTAATAACACGATGTTGATTTTGGGCCTTTTAACCACTTGATATTTTCTACCATATAGAAAACTTCTTTGTCAAAATCTCGAAACTTTCATTTGATATTGTACAATCCGCACAGAGACATAAAACAGCCAATAGACTTTGAGACAATAAAGCCTATCTTTATTACTTGATCAAGTTGGTCCGAAAGCATCTTGGAGATGAGATAATTTTGTAATAGGTTCTACATCTTTGATCTTATGCTTATGTTTCATGAAAAAATAGAGTGAATTTTTTATGTAGACTTATAGAAGTCTATTCATTAAAATAAGAATGGAAATAATACTGAAGATACATGGGGTCGACAATGATTTTCTACTCATGTTTCTGAAATGGAATGTCTCCGCCATCAAATTTTGTTTTTTTTCTATATATGCATATCGTATCTAAGGCCTCTCTTGCAGTTCCATGTCATCAGTTCACTCTTTCATGCCTTTGTGCTAAATGCAAACTAAATATATTAGACATACTGGTCAGTTTTAAGGCCCATTCATGTAAAACTTATTTCCTGATTAAATTTTTTAACTCATTCTAGGTATGCTAATGATGGAGGTCTGAGGGAAAATCTTAAGAAAGGAACCACACATGGAGGTGTTATCTTCTTAGTTTAAGCTCCTAATGGGATATAGCCATTGGTTTTCTAAGAACAATATTAAGAGTTTATAATAACTTTGTTGGTTTCTGATCATTTACTCATTATTCATTCTGGACTACTTGCTTGTTGATCTCTTGATGGACATAAACTGAGGCCAAAAGCTTTTGCTTGAAATGTTAAATTTCGAGTAGGTCTATCATAATTAGTTAGTTAAACTAAAGAGCTATACTATCCCCCTTCTATATCCAAAATCACTTCTAAACCATTTAAGAGCTTAGCAAAATGTTTATTTTTCCTTAGGTTCGCCAACATTAAAAAATTAAAAGGAAACTTTGCCAGTCTCTATGCTTTACCTGGAACTTTCATGCCTAAAATATCTAGGAATTGTTAAATTAGTTCAGGTGATATGATTACTTCTATACATTGGCAAACTGCACCACTTCTGATCTATTGCTATGTCCATTGCCTAGCTATGGACTTCACTATTGGTGACGATTCTTTGCCCATATTTAATTTATAAATGTAATTCATTGCCCTTGGAAAGTCACCACCACTCACTTTCTTCATAAGCATCTCAATAAATATTAATATATAATGTAGAGAGCATATAATAATTTGATGCTCATGCTATTGCTTTTTTTAGAGAGTTCTATAAAAGTTGGTTGACACATTGGGGAGAGAAGATAACAAAGACTGATGCTAATTTTATGGTATCTGCACTAGAAAAGATTTTATCCATAAATTGTTCTGTTGTACATTATGTAATGATTCAATGTTGTTAGTTTTTGAACAACATTACTTTATCTTTATTAAATAGAGGTTACAACAAAGTAGTTGGAAGTTCATTCTTTAAATATATCAACCTATTTATTAGCATAGTTGTTTTTGGAATAATTCTAATCTACTTGTTTTTTTTAAGAAAGATAATGACTAAAAGTAGATAAGGAGATACTTTGAGAAGGATTTTGAAGTGCCAATACATATTATAAGGAGATGCTTTATAAAGGATTTTGAAGTGTCAAGTCATATTATTTTTTTTGTATTTTAGTGGATACACTTATATTCCATATAAATTAGAGGAAGATAATATAGGTGCATATTTTAGCTAATAATTTTTTGATATTGTAATTTCAATATGATAATGGTTGAATTTCATTAAGTCCATATGGATTATATGATAACATATATACATGTAGCCTTTTGGTCATTAACATTTGACAACATATATATTTAGGACATATACTAATGTATGTATGGTTACTTTCAATATTATATATTATTGTCTTAATGAAGTTTAATGTATGTTGTTGCTAATGAAAAAAAAATACTGTTATTTAGTATTGTTGCTATAGTTTGAAAATATTTTGTTGCCTTAGTCAAAATTTTAAGCAAAATTATTCATTTTGTTTCCTAATTACTTTTTTTGTTGCCTTACACCTATAACAATGTCACTTTATTTAACGATATGAATTCTATTGCCTTAATAATTGTACTTATAGTTACGCTTTTGTTTCTTGTGTAAAGTTCTTTTTGCTTTAGTGTCTTCTTTTGAAACAATAATTTGATAGTGAATCACTTAATTATTTTAGATGAAGTGAGTAGAGGAAATTAAAAAAAAGAAAAAAGATGAATTTCTTAATTTTAAGTAAAATTAAAAGCTGAAAAATTATTGGTGATATATATTAAAAATCTATTAATTTAACTAATAAATGATAACACAAACCTACTATAGATTGAAAAATCATATAAAGTTTTTACTTTTTAATAATAATTGTATTATAGAATATATTGTTACCATTTTTACTTGAAAAGTATAAAATCCCTTATCTTATTTTTCAAATACATTATATTCAATAATTCATAAATAAATGACGTACTTAAATAATGAATACTTTACCCTTTTATTACTAACATTTTAAACTAAACAAATTGTATCAAACTCAAGAATATGAAAGAGATGAACATAAATGAAGAAACCCTTCAAGCATTATAAAGTAGCCAGACATTTTTATAAAAGTAGAGCCACGTATACAAATAATAGAGTTTTTATTGATCAAACATATTTATTAACATGTCGAAAAAGATTTAGGAACTAGTTCTCAATAAGTTTGGTATTGGGCTGAACTGAGCTCAGGCCAGGTTCGAGCCAAAGCCCAGTTGAGGCCTGATCAATTTGAGCTCAAAGCCTAGTCTGAATATGCTTCAGATAGCATGGAGCTTGAAGCTTGATCGAGCTCGAGCCTGGCCCTTTTTATTTTTAAAAATAATTTTATTTTTATATTTTTAAAATGTATGTATAAAGTTTTCTAAATGAATAAGTTGAAACTAAGTTAATTTTTAAAGGAAGTGGACTAAAAAGAATATATATGAAAAATGCAACATTTATTTAATTAGTAGAATTATTTAATGAAACTGATTTTTTAATGAATATATATATATATATATATATATATATATATATACTTAAAATGATAAAATGAATAAGTTGAAACTAAGTTATTTTTAAAGGAAGTGAACCAAAAAGATTATAAGTGAGAAATGCATCATTTATTTAATTGGCATAATTGCTTAATGAATAATGAATTTTTAATGAATTTATATATCAAACATACATAAAATAATAAAATGAATAAGTTGAAACGAAATTCATTTTTAAAGGAAGTGGACAATAAAGATTATACATGAGAAATGCAATATTCATTTAATTAGTATGATTGCTTAATAAAAGATAAGCTTTTAGTGAATGTCTATATAAAATGTACATAAAAGGATAAAATTAATAAGTTGAAACTATATTCATTTCTAAAGGAAGTGAATAAAAACAGATTAGATATGAGAAATGCAACATTTATTTAATTATCACAATTGTTTAATAAAAAAATAGTTTTTAATGAATGTATATATTAAATGTATATATAAAATGATAAAACTGAATAAGTTAAAACTAAATTTATTCTTAAAGGAAATGAATAAAAAGGTTATATATAAGAAATGCAACATTCATTTAATTAGGACAATTGCTTAATGAAAACTAAAATTTTCAATGAATGTATATATTAAATGTACGTAAAATGATAAAATGAATAAGTTGAAACTAAATTCATTTTTAAAGAAAGTGAGTAAAAAAGTTCATATTGTCAAAACAAAAGATTATCATCGTGCTAATATTATCTAAATTTTTTTAATGATATAATTTACAAAAATGTCAAAATGAAATTATCAACTAATGTTGGAGTCTTAGGGAGTGGAAACTAGAGACTGTAAAGTAGATATTGAATTTAAGAATTTGCGAAATAACAAAACTCATAAGTAAGTAATTATATCTTCAGTCACAAAAAACTAATGCATTCATATGAACATAAGTAATTCCATAAACAAAAATTAAAGATAACAAACTTGTAGTACAGGGAAGGGGATAAATAATTGTTACAATTAGGATTATCAATACTTTGCATAACTTCAGCTGCATGTAGAAACATTATTATTTAAATAATTTTTAGTACCGTAACAATTGCATCAAATGAATATTAAGCATATGATAATAATTAATAAACAATTAAATATACCTTCATCATTGAATTTTTTATCGAAACAACTAGTCACCTCTAAATTAGTACATGCGGTTATATTAATATAAACATTTTAATATATATATATATATATAAGATAATGTCATTAAAAATATACAAAATTGATATATCATAAGGAAAATAGTCGACCTTTAATATCTTCGTCATCTAACCAACTTTGAGTATATATAAGAGCTTCCACAATACTAGGATAAAGTCTTGTATTTCATGGTTGTTCTACCACTACAATACATCGAACTTCATACGTTCAACTTCAGTCACACAATCTTTGGCAAATATTTGTCTAACTCCATCATACTCTAAGAAGTCCTAGCCTTTTTTCTTTCATGAACTATGTAAATAAGAGTATAAAATTGCTCTTAGAAGAAGATCCCAAACCTAAACTTGAAGCTGGAGTTGAAAATTTAAACCAATAAGATATTGAATTTTGTCCAATCTAAGTTGATAATCATTAAACAAATTATACCAGTAAGAATTTAACTTCTCCGTCATCTGCTTTGCCATAACTCAGATCACCTCATTAGAATCAAACATCCAATTAGAAAAAGCTTTCTTGATCTTACACATATTGGTGAAGCAACTATGCAAAGTTGGATATTTTTTTCCCAATAACTATTGAGTATTATCACAAAATATTTCCAATTTTGCACTTAATTCTTTAGCCAAATCCTATTGCTTTTCTATAGGTATACAATTATACTGAGAATATCCTTGTCTTAACCTAGTAAACACCGTAACCTATAAGATTGTCAACTCTAACATCTTAAAGGTTCAGCACCATCTGGTATGACAATTTAATATCAACTTTTTCGTCCTCAGAATGTATAGTTATTGTGTAGTATCTTCAAAATTTTCAACTCTGTTAGGTGTTGCACTCTAATATAGTACACTATCCCAAATTAAATATGTTGCTTCCTTTATCATCTCTAACCTGTCCTTCACATCAAATTCAAAATATGTGTAGAACAACATATATGGAAAAACCTCCCACCAACCAATTAATATGTGTGCTTTAGAGTATGTATTATAGGTTGTAGAATGCGTTATTAGGTGTTTTCTTAGGTGATAATCATGTTTTTAGGAATTAGATTTATGCTTTGTTATTGTTTTGAGTGATTTGTTAGATT
The DNA here is from genome assembly GCA_025629805.1 of Erythroxylum baracoense. Lineage (NCBI taxonomy): Eukaryota > Viridiplantae > Streptophyta > Magnoliopsida > Malpighiales > Erythroxylaceae > Erythroxylum > Erythroxylum baracoense. The sequence goes on along the minus strand of JAOTAY010000007.1, from coordinate 6,249,523 downwards.
ATTTTTTATTAGGTCAAGAATTTGATCTTAATGCATTTTTAGGATATGTTTAATATATTTATATGATGAGTTAAGATAGGGGACTTCAAGAAAAGTGGAAGAAGAAGAAGATGGAGAAAGAGAATTGTGCATTATCACGCAACCTTGAAGCTAGAGCAGTTGAGGAGCCTCTATCACAATCATACAAAATGTGCATTATTGTGTAAAGGAAGAATTTCTATGTTGAGAGTTTGTTTTGTATTTTTAATGATTTCAGACTATTTTTTAAATATAAACAAGTGAGGAAACCTTAAAAAGAGCCCTAGGAGTATTAAAAGTATTTAAGGCAAACAAAAATATAAGAAGACGTGACTAGAACGTATAACAAAGAGATTAAAGAGGTAAAAATTCTAAAAAAATAAAACTATAGAATTTTCTAGCTCAAGGACAAGAAGAAGAATACATCCAAGGTTTAACCTTCTACTTTTTGCTCTTCTTTCCTTGTTATTGAATGTTGATTATGAAAAATTGTAGATTTATTTTAGCTATGAATGGCTAAATTTGTTTTAGTAATTAATCTCAAATTGTTTTGTTAAACTTTTATGTTCTCGATTTAATAGAAACATACTTTATGGTGGTTATTATTTTAAACTTTGATCTAAATCTAGAGGTCAAATTAAAATATCTATGTCATATTGCATAGCAAGAGCTGATACTGTAATAGACCTATGCAATTCAAATTAATAGGCAATTGAAGAGAGATCTTAATTGTTTATTAGTTACCTATAGGATTGCTTCAAATATGATTGGATAGTTAAGAGGACTTTTGAGAGATCAAAAGGTCTCAATTTAATTCTTACCTATTTTAATTATGATTATTTGGTAACATCTTGAAAAAAGGTAATCATAACTATTGGATTATGATTACCTTTTTTCATAGAAAGATCCCTAGGAGGATTAAGAAATATTTAAGGTAAACAAAAATATAAGAAGAGGGGACTAAAACATCTAACAAGGAGATCAAAGAGGCGAAAATTCTGAAAGAATAAAGCTATAGAATTTTCTAACTCAAGGACAAGAAGAAGAATACGTCTAAGATTTAATCTTCTACTTTTACTTTTCTTTCCTTGTTATTCAATGTTGATTATGAAAAATTGTAGATTTATTTTAGCTATGAATTGATAAATTTTTTTTAGTAATTAATCTTGAATTGTTTTGTTAAACTTTTAAGTTCTCAATTTAATAGAAACACACTTTGTGGTGTTTATTGTTTTAATCTTTGTTATAAATCTAGAGGTTAGGATGAAATATCTATGTTATATCGCATAGCAAGAGCTAGTACTGTAATAGACCTATAAAAATCATATTAATAGGCAATTGAAGAGAGATCTTACTTGTTTGTTAGTTACCTATAGGATTGCTTTAAATCCAATTGGATAATTAGGAAGAGATTTGAGAGATCGGGAGGTCACAATTTAATTCTTATCTATTTTAATTGTAATTACTTGGTAAGATCTTGAAAAAAGGTAATCGTAACTATTGGATATCTAGGTTCATATATTATTAAATTAAGAAGGTGAGGTGAAAACAAAACAAGGATAGAAGTAATTCCTAAATTGTTATCAATGATTAATCATGAGTTCATTACTACTTTGTTAATTGTTCAATTATCAATTTTATCTTGTTTAGTTAATTTTCTAACTACACTTATTTTATTGTTTACCTTAAACAAAGTGATACAATTATTAGGTGACTAATAATATTCTTCATAGGAATGATAATGTTTATACTATAAAGATACAACTCGTATACTTTTGGTATAGATAGATTTTTTTTTAAATCAAATAAACACTTTTTGTGTCAATTCAGGGATTATAAATTTAGTATCTAGAGCAATTTAAGTTACTTTTCTTTAAGGAGTTTTAACATTTTTCTTATGCGATTACAAGTACATGAACACAAGAATAATAAGGAGTTCAATCAAACTCAAAGATACATAAGTTTCTAACATCATTGAAAAAAAACAAAATTCGAAAAGCAAAATGCCAAATAGTTATAGAAAGATCCCTAAGAAGGAACCAAGAAGAATAATGAAGATCTCTTATGGAATTTAAAAGGATGGGACTTAATGCTAATTAATAGGGGATTGCAAGGCTACTAATGTAGGTAAATAATTTTGAAATTACACCAACCTTGTTGAGCATGCTACAAACAAATGTCCAATTTTATAGAATGACTAATAAAGATCCTAATGCTCACTTGGAAAATTAGATATGATGAGTTATCAGAGGATCTAACTAATGTAAGGCTATTTTCGTTCATGGTTAAAGATTAGGCCAAGGCATGGCTGAATTCTCTTAACGTAAAAAGACATAGAAGTAGTTTATACAAGCCTTTTAAGCTTACTTTCCCTTATTAAATACTAAAAAGATCATTAAGGAGATAACAAATTTCTAACAAAGTGATAGGGAATCATTGTACAAAGCTTGGGAAAGATTTAAGGAATTACAAAGGAGCACCCACACCAAAACTTACCTAAGGAGTTCCTATTGCAAACCTTTTATAATAGATTCAATCTAACCATAAAAGGTACCATTGATGTAGTAGTAAGTGGTTTATTAATCAGAAAGAAAGTAGATATTGCAAATGATTTATTGGAGGAGAAGAAAAATAATAGTTATCTGTACACATCAAAGATGAGGAAATAATAATCAACCTTCAAAGATTAAAAATGAGTGCTAGTTGTTGATTCAGTGACAACATTATAGGCTGAAGTATCAATCCTACCCATGCAAATAACTTAAAAGTCACTTCTCCTATCCCACTAAAGGTGATACATGGATGAAAATTTTGCGGTCAAGGTTATATACAATTGATTATTTCCTAGTGGATAATAACATTATGGGGTAAATAAATTTTATAAGAGCACAACTAAGTGGAGGTGGTAATAACCTTTACTCAAATACCTAAAATCCAAAGTAAAAGAACCATCCATATTTCTCTTGGTCTAATAATGTTGGAAATTACATGAGAATATAAAGCCCATCAGGATTTTAATAAGATAGGCTTGAGCCACTAGAATCAAAGATTTACAAGGTAATGGATGTACTAACTTCCAATTTCGCAAGTTAAGATGAGATTTAGAAGAGGTCGAAAGCTAAGTTTGGTAAGATTGCGAAGAATAATGCTTCTTTCTTCTATAATTTGGTGGTTCAAGTAGGGAAAATAATAAACACATTGTCTACGCAAAATATGGGTGTCTCTCCAGCAATATAAACTCTAATCCAAGGGAGAAAATGAAGGCCATAATACTTAGAAGTGGGAAAGAGTTGGAAGAACAAAACCAGAAAAAGGTTCAACCTAACCAAAAAGGAAGATAAGAGAAGGAGGATAAAAAGGAAGATAAGAAAGAGGGACCACCATATTTCTCACCCCTTCCATACGTTCAAAACATCCCATTCCCACAAAGGCTGAAGAAGAATTAAATTGACACTAAATTTGAAAAGTTTTTAGAGAAGTTAAAGAAACTGCAAATTACCTTGTCTTTTATGGAAGCTTTGGAGAACATGCCCAAGTAAGTGAATTTTCTCAAATATATCATATCAAACAAGTGGATGTGGGAGGAAAATCAAATGGCCTTTTTGGCAGAGAATTATAACTCTATAATTACCAGTAATAAGCCCTCATAATTGAAAGGTACAGGGAGTTTTACTATACCCTATGTATTTGGTAATTTGGAATTTTCTAAGTGTTTATATGATATAGGTGCAAGGTTAATCTATGTCTTTTTCTATTTTTAGGAAATTAGGGCTAGGAGATGTGAAGCCAACATCCATGCTTATTTACTTGGTGAATTAATCAATAAAGAAACAATTTGGCATAGTGGAGGATATGCTAGTCAAATGGAAAAATTTATTATTCTAGTGGATTTTGTAGTGTTAAAATTTATAGATGATCGAATTTTTCTATTAATTCTTGGTAGACCATTAACGAATAAAGGAAGAGCACTGATGGAAGTACCTGAAGGAAAAATGATTCTTTAGATTAGAGATAAATAGGTTGAGTTTAACATGAGTATGGTATTGAAGAGTCCAAAGTATGGCATCACTTGCATGAAAATTGATATAGTTAATGAGTATGTAAAGCAGAAAAAGGAGAACCATAAAGAAGACATTAATGTTGAGGATGATAAAGATAATGAAGAGTTAAAGAAAGAAAAGGATTTAGGTGAGAAATTAAAACAGGAAATCTCAGTAAGGATGGAAGCATCCATACCTACCTTCCATTAAGAACCACCTACTCTAAATTTGAAACCATTACCCACACACCTTAGATATAACTTTCTAAGTGGGGGTCATACTCTAGCTTCATAATTTCAAACAAGTTGGATAGGGAACAAGAAAAAAGAGTCATAGAAATAATTAGAAAGAGGATAAAAGCCATGGGATGGAAATTTTCAAATATAAGAGGTGTAATTCCTAATATGTTGATGCATAGTATCAATCTTGATGAAGGTTGGAAGGAAATAAAGGAGAGAAAAAGAAGATTAAGCCCTCATATGAAAGAAGTGGTCAAGAAGGAGGTAGTAAAGTTTTTAGATATAGGTATTATTTGAATAGTGAATGACTGAGTCTAATGCAATGTGTACCTAAGAAAGGAGAGATGACAGTGATGAAAAGGGAAAAAGGTGAGTTAATATATACTCAAGAAGTCATAGGTTAAAGGGTATGTAGTGATTATATAAGATTAAAAAGGTGACTAAAAAGGATCACTTTCCTTTATCATTCATGGATCAAATGATTGAAAGATTGGCCGGACATAAATTCAATTGTTTCCTTGATGGATATTCAAGGTACAATCATGCCTTTATTTTTTTAGAAGAATGCGAGAACACTACATTCACATGTCCTTATAGAACCTTTGCTATAGATAGATGTCATTTGGACTTTGTAATGCACCATCAACTTTTGAAAGGTACATGATGGTTATCTTTGTAGATATGATTAAGGATTATAGAGATTTTTATAGATGATTTTTAGGCTTTAGACACTCCTTTGATCTTTTTTGACAAATTTTGATACCACTAGGATTCACATGCATGATCATAAATCAAATGACCTTTTAAGGTTGTAATGATGCCAAAGGTTAAGGTAAGATGTATTTAGATAGTGTAGTACAAAATCCATCAAAACTATCAAAGCAAGAAAAACATTCAATATAACATCAAGCAAAAAAACTAAAATTCACTAGACCTGGGTAGCATTAACTATGATGTATGCAAAAAATATGTTCCACATCTCAAATTCAAGCCTTCACACCGTAAACTACATGAAACACAAATCATTCACAAAAATTAATAATAAACAAAACTTTGTAACCATAAGGAGTGACCTTTCAAAACAAAATCTCCCTCAGTCACATCATATTCAAATCACCCTTTCCATACGACTTTAAGAAGAAAGTCAATAGTAACAACAACAACAACAATAACCAAAAAACCCAATAGGAATTTCTTATTCATAATTATTCTTTAAGAAGAAAGAATAATTATTAATAACTTTGCAACACAAATGCATTTCCTCCTTAATAATTTTATTTAAACATATTATTCTTTCTTTTCTTTTTTCTTTTTTCTTTTTTTTTATAAAAATTGAAAGAAGCTACATCAACATTGGAATTTGTTGATAAGAGATAAAATGACGTCCCTACAATTACAACCAACCCGCATATAAGCATACCACACACTTATAGTCTTGTGCATCCACAAACATCGATAATCATAAATGCTCCATCAGCTTTAAGGCTTAGGTAGGACATTTAATTAAATTAAAAACATGTAATGAGGTTAGCACAAAAAGAAAGGTTGACAAACCTCAAAGGGGCTTAATAAAAGAAAAAATCATATCAATAGGTAGGCTATTTGACTAATGTAGCTTATAAACCAAAGAATGCCTATATCATTGTCATGTTAATGGATGTGATAAAAATGTGGCCTCGAATAGAAAATAAAAGCAAAGTAAGGATGTAAATGTCATGAAGGTCATATAAAAATAAAAGACAATGAGACTGATATGAATGTGTTAGTCTATAAAGGCTCAAATTCTCACTGGTTCGTGTCTACCCACTTGTCACTACTCTTCTAAAGATAATGTATATTAACCAATCACAAAATTAAAAGTCTATGCTTAAGTTTCCATGAGTTTTTTTGGCTAATTCTACTCTCTAATTATGACTATATAATCCTAGAAGCAATAGAAAAGGAGAAAATGTTTATTTGTTTGATTAATTTTTAAAACACCTAAGAAAAGCAATAAATAAGCTTAAAATGTACATGAAAACTAAGATCCCCACCCCTACACTTAAAAAATTCATTGTCCCTAATGTAACATCAAATGTAAGAAATGGAGCATTCACAAAAACAATAAATATAAGAATGTAAATGAAAAGGAACAAACTTCCCATGGGTTGCCTCCTAGGTAGTCCCATTATTTCATATTGTTGGCTCGACTCCATGTTGCACTCTTCAAGTGATGCAATTTGCATCTTCAAACAACATCGTTTCCACATTCTCCTTTTGGAAGACTTCATAGTATGACTTCAGCCAATGACCATTCACTTTGAATGCCTTTTCTGTTTTCAAACTTTGTATCTCTACTATGCTAAAAGGAAAGACATGAGATACCACAAATGGACCAACCTAACAGGAATGTAACTTTCCTGGTAATAATTTGGGTCCAAAGTGATAGAGAATTACTTTCTGACCTACAACAAAGCTTTTCATCGAGATCATTTTGTTATGGAAAGCTTTGGTCTTTTCTTTATATATCATTGCATTTTGATAAGAGTAATTCTGGATCTCCTCCAACTCTTACAATTATAACTTCCTATGTACTTTTGCATCCTTAAAATTCATATTACATGGCTTTATAGCCTAATACGCTTTGTGTCGTAGTTCCATCATAATATGACATGATTTCACAAACACCAATTATGTGGGGACATCCTAATTAGTGTCTCATAAGCTATTTATAAGCCCATAATCACTAAGGCTTGATTATTTTCTCCAAGATCAATATAATTTCTCGATTGGAAACTTAAATTGGCCACCAGTTTTATGGATGGTAGGAGTTGGAAACTTTGTGCATGATATGTTGTAATTGATTATACATTTGTTCCAAAACACTTAGTGATTAATGTTATGAAATGCTTAAGACATTCATTTTAGTTCATATTTGTTTTTAGGTATAATTTAAAAGAGAAAGACCTAAAGTGAGATGAAAGCACTATATTTGAGTTGTCTTCTTGAGAACCACACTCATTTGTCTTCATGGAGCAAGAAGAAGAAGGAATAGAGCAAGAGAAGACAAGAAAATGCCAAAAGAATTGAAAAAGCCAATTGTCATGCCATAAGATAAGTCTCACGGCCATGACAATTTAATCATGGTCGTGAGAGTCTATCATGCGTGCGACACACCTTGTCATGCCCATGAAAAGTGTGTCACTATCATGCATGCCCGTAAGAAAGGGTTAACTCACCAAACCCTAATTTTTACTATAAAAACATTATGTTGTCATCAAAAGTAGACATATTTCATTTAGGAGAAGCATTTTGGGTGTGAGTTATCAATTTTGAAGAAGAAAAGGGGAAAAACTCCATTCCTTTGGAGACCCATAAAGGGCTAACACCTCGATGCAAATTTAGAGGTGACATCAACACTGAAGAACCTGGTTAAGCATTTCTTTCATTGTTTTTGTTGTTCTTTCTCTTTTTAATGATTGATTATGTTATCTTATACTTATGGATTTGGGTTTTCATACCTAAAAGATCTTTATTCTCATTATCATTAGATTTTTCTGTATGAACCCATTGCTAGAATCTTCAATATAATCCATAATTATTATATTTAGATTCATTTGTGGTAACTAATAGTTTTGGATCATTAGGGATACAATCCGTAATTATTGCCTTTTTGATTGGTTTCGAATCATTAGGGATAGTGTAACCTAGGATAAATGACCAGAGCTTGTGTGGTTGTTGCCTTGAATAATTTGTTTTCCTAATTTGTATAATAACCCTTATCTCTTTTAAAGGTCCTAAATTTAAAGAAACATAAATTTAACGAGGCATAACATTGGTTTATGATCTTAAAGCTAGCATAGCTCTCTTAATCAAAGTATTCTAATTTTATAGGGAATAGTAAACATGCCTGGATCCTTGAGTTTTAGAGTTATCTTCTTCTTAAAGACAATACAAACATTCTCACCCGTCATTACTTTCTCATCAACTCTTAGCTTGCTTTTATTAGTACAAAATTCCTTAACAAATTTTACATACCTGGGAACATTATTGATGGTTTCTAACAAAGGTATGTTCACTTCTATCCTTTGAAAAGTCTCTGATTTCTCCTTATATTTTTCCTACTGATTTGATTTTGCTAATCTGCTAGGAAAAGATGGAGGATTATTTTCAACTATATTAGGGCTTTCAAAGTTACCCTTGCACTAGATAAGAGATTTCCTTCATTTCTTAACTCCCTCTTGATCTCTTCTTCGTTGGCTATTCTCGATATGGTCCTCTTGGGAACCTCAAGCACCTTTATGCTTCTTAAAGTTGTTACACTATCCTTCTTTGGGTTCACCTCAGGTTGAGATGGAAGCTTCCCTTCATTTTGTGATTTTATGCTATTCCTAGCTAGCGTCATCTAACCCATCTAGCTTTCTAAGTTTTGGATTCTTGATTTTGTATCTTGCTAAGTAGTTTCACATCTTATTGAAATTATAGAGTGTTAGCATCAAGAGACTTAAATAAATCTTCTAGAGATATACCTAAATTGGAAGAGGAGGCTTGTGGCCTTAGTTAGAATTGATGCACTCCTTGTGGCTTATTTAGGAAGTAATTTTGTTGCCTATTCCCCCCATAACTAAGGTTTGGATGGTCTCTCTAACCTGTGTTAAACGTTTGGGAATACTGATTTTACTGATTAGGAAAATTTCCTTCTGCAAGATTAACATATGCTATACTTTCTTCTTGTAAAGTTAGGCACCCATCAGTCGGATGGCTTATATTTGCACATATTTTACACGCCTTTACCTATACCTTTTTGGCAGTAATTTTTCTAATAAAATAATTTAATTCATCTAAACGATGTTCAACGAATGAGGTACATTTACACAATGAACAGTGTTGCGAGTGCCAAATTGTTGAATATTAGTAGTAATGCGCTCAATTAATGTTCGAGCCTATATGGCAGTCTTTTCACAGAGTGCCTCACCACTCAATGCTTTGACCAAGATCCTTTCCATAAGTAACAATCCTTCATAGAAGTATTGGATGAGGAGTTGTTCTAAAATGTTGTGGCGGGGATAGATGGCACTTAACTTCTTCAAGAGCTTCCAATGCTCGTAAAGGACTCTCTGTTATGTTGCTTTATCTAGCATATCTCTTTTCATATGCTAGATGTCTTTGATGCTGGAAAGTATTTATCCAAAAAAAACCTCTTCATTTCGATCCATATGTTCATGCTCCTAATAGGAAAAATTAAATAACCAGTCTTTTGCTGCATCTTTTAGTGAGAATAGGAAAACCTTTAATATAATCTGTTCGTCTACATCCCAGGGCTTTCATACTTAAATAGACCACATCAAGTTCCTGGAGATTTGTGTGTATCCTCACTTACAAGTCTATAAAAGTTAGGAAAAAGATGGATTAGGTCAGACCAAAGCCTAAAGGTTACATGTTCAATAAAATTAGGAAAAGTAATGCATAATGGTTTTTGAGTTGAGTCTGGTGCAGCCAACTCCCTTAATGTTCTTAGATTAGCCATTGTTTCTTTAAATTCTAGCTCTTGTTGCACTTTTAGAGTTGTTTCGGTTTCCTTTTGTAACCTGTTCAATGTCCTTTCGATCTTCGAATCAAATTTTACAAATTCTCTATAAGGAGATCTTATTACTACCATACATAAAAACTAAAGAACATGAAAAAGATTAATAAATAACTAGAAAATAATAATTATACACAAATAATATGAAAACACCAATTGAAACCAAAAGAAAAAACTAAAGTGCCATACTCACCAGCAACGACACTAAAATTCTTGATGCGTGTTGAACACATTATAAAATAAAACCTAACTCTAAACATTAAAATTTATAGCAGTGGTGAGTTGGGATTGTATCCATAGGGAATTTACGTGTAGCTTTTGTAATGAAAGGAATTAGTTTCTCTTAGTCCAATCTCAACCTATACACAAATAAGCATGCTTCATCATCTTGTTGATCTCTTATGTAACATCCCGTTTCCAGAGAACGGGTCGGACCAAAGAAACGGGTCCAGGTGTGGTAAATTACCACATCTCAT
>JAOTAY010000007.1:6219966-6231530 GCA_025629805.1 Erythroxylum baracoense | reverse complement strand
TTCACAAGTTTTAGTGTCAATATTTTTGTCACAAAAGTGTTGCATAATTGTGACCATTTTTTAAATTAGTCACTATTGTAGTAGTGACGGAGGTATTTGTGACAGGAGGAGACGACTTCAAATCTTAGACACTATTAATAATAGTGACTAATATTACTACTTTTAGTGACAACTTTTACTATCACTAAAAATACAATTTCTTGTAGTGCCTATAAGATAGATTTTATAAACCTTGTTGCATATAAAGTATCAAAAGTTAGTTGTGATGATCCCAATAAAATATGTATAACTTTAGGACTTAAGGAAAAAGAGGAGGATCATGCCTGTAGTGATGATGCTTTTAAGTTAGAATGAAAGTTTAAATCCTTACCATATGCCAAAGAAACACTTGACCTTGAGATAAAGATATTACCTCCCAATTGTCGTTATGCACACTTATAAGATCATAAGAATTATCATATTAAATTCTCTTCTTCTTTAAGTTCTATACAAGAAGGTACATGATCTCATCTGATTAGAGATCCTGGATAAGTGAAGAGCTTAAATAGGAAATTCAACTAAAAAACTTATAAAGAAGCTTTTGTTGGGAGGCAACTCGACAAATTTGACTTCCTTTTTCTTTTATTTTAATTTCTTTATTTTTTATTTCTATTAATGTGTATTTTTTGTAGGATATTTTTTTTGTAGAATTCCGTGGAATTTTAACTCACTAAACTTGCATGAAATTAGGAGATATTTCTCTCCATTCATTGCTTTTGTGATTGAGTTTATCATCTTATTTCTTTAAAATTGAGGGTAATGTCATGTTTAAGTGTAAAGAGGCTAAATTTATTGTATTTTTCATACTTTTTATATTTGAACTAACATATTTTCTTTTTAGATTTGGTATTTTACATGGTTTTGAGTTGTACTTTTTACAATTTTTACATATTAACCAATTCATATATAACATCTATATTGAGAAAAGGGTCATAGGGGAGGAGTGTTAGCATAAAGAATACATAAATTATATTGAACAAAAGGCCATAGTGGAGGAGAGTTCATATAAAGAAGAAATAAAAATCGAGTTGAAGAATTAACTAAGGAAATAGAAGCTAACTAATGTCAATTTGTATTGTAGGATAGGTACTAATGTCTAAAAAATATAGGAGAGTGTTAGGAAATAGAACTAAACTGGTGCTAGTATGTGTAGTGTGCCTGTAGTCGATATTAAGACAAAGTAACACTAAGGAAAGAAAAAAGATAACCAGCACTAGTGTCAAAGTGTTATCTGACACCAGTTGCATCCTTAACCTCAACACTATATGTGGCACCCCGCTCCTATACGACACATGCCCGTACATCCTTCGGACATTCGAGCACATGTCGACGGAAGTGGTGTGCCAACTACATCATTTTCACATAACTCGTGGCATCATAAATTTAAACTATAAATATCATAATAATTAAACCCCAAATTTCTCATTTCATTTCATAAACAATATGTACATTGTAACTTTACAAGTAATCTATATACGTACAATATCAACAACCTATCAAAGTCTACAGCTCTGTCTACAAAACATGTTACATATATGAGGAATTATACAAAAATTTTATTCTAAGTCCTTCAGTCCAGCTGACCGACCTTTGACCCATGTCTTCTATCTTAAAAGAAGTACTAGATTTCTTCTAAGCTATCTTAGCAGTTATATCGTCTCTTCCGAACCTGAAAAGTCAACGCTGCAATTTTGGTGAGTTTTACGAACTCTACGAGTAACCATCCTCGATGGTTTACCCATATCACATAACATATCAATTCAAATAATCACATAAGTCACATAATTCACACTAATTCATTTATCAACATAAAGCATCGCAATACACATTGTACACAATTTTCACATTTGTCATTCAATATAATTCAATAATACATTGCAATCATTCAAAACATTTATATACATCATGTGTATACGTAATGTTCATAAGACTCACATTCGTTTATTATGTAGTTATGATCGAGTGTCTTTTTCACTGTCCTGTATCTATTGTAGATACCGGGCTCATTAATACTATCACTTATTCATTAGGGATATATGACTCGTTTTACATATTGAGCCTGAGGCTCTTATCACATTCTGAACTTTAAGCCCTTTTTTCAATGGTGACTCCGGTCACATCTTCCTTTATCTTTCATGCATTCATGTAATGGTATGTACCACATGTATTCAATCCATCATGCTCATTCAGTCACATTTACATTCTCTTTCTCATTCATATTTGTCATCGGACCTTAGGTTTGACATTCAACATATAAGTTGGGAATCACTTTTTTTGTCACATTCACATATAATGAGCACTTCCAAATATAGTAATCATACATCAAACCCCTCGGATATTCAAGGTCCAGAATCAGTACATACACATCATATAATAATTCAATGAAAAATTTAACAAACACATAATCGAAGTGAGACCATTTTAGGTTACTCATAGTTTGCTTCTGTTAGCTTATTGCCTTGAAGTCCCGACAATATCTAGAAGCGGTTGCTCAATGTGTTCTTCTATAATATGCAAACATATACATTTTTTATTACTACTTTGGACATTCATATGAATACTCGATCATAAGCACATGTATATATGTCATGTATAATGCATGTTCAATGACAAATTCCCGGGTATATTTCCTTAATACAATTCTCAAAAATCAACTAACAATACCTTTTAATCATTCTTTAATCTCTAATACTCTTTACTTACCTTAATCACCTCATTCATCATCAACTAGGTTCATTTAAGATCTCAATCAAGCCTAAATATCTCATATTGGAACACCCTAGTAAAGATTGGTTCATACTTCATTCAAAAGATAACTCTTTTTCTCTATAAGTCTGGCCATGATCATGGTGTCCCTTCCATGATCGTGACAGAAACTTTTGGAGCTAGCCACGATCATGGTGCTCCTGCCACAATCATGACAGAAACTGTTCTAGCCAGGTCACGATCGTGACGAATCGTGCCCTGCCTTTTCTTCCTTCCTGCACGAATTCAACATATCTCTTTACATCCATTTCACACCAAATTTTCCTGAATTCACCTCCTCTAATACGACCTCATTTTGTACTAATTCAACTACCATATTGATTACATTAACTCCACAAAATTCAACTCATTTGATTCATCAATATCAACTTAATTTCATCGTTCATGAAATCCTATCTCTTTCCATAGTATATCTCATTCATAATGCATCAAATAATTCATTCATTATGTTATGCCCTCATTTAACACTCTAAACATTTCACATTAGATGCATTTCCATCCAATAACCTTTTCCTTTAAGTATAACATCAAGATCAATCAAAACTTACTAAACATTTAACCAACTTTTCCAGCATGAAAATTATATTCCTTTTAAGCCCCAATTAAATTCAAAAGCATCATAGATATATACCTCGTCCTTAATTGGTTCAACCATTGCATAATCAAAATAGTTCTATAAAAAATCACTGCCCACGATCGTGACATAAACAAATCTCCTATTTTTCCTATAATTTCTAGTTTTTTGCAGGACAAATTTTTAGGTTAGTTTTATATGACCATTTTGACCTAAAAATGAGGTATTTAGACAACACTGTCTTTTAAAAAAATGTTCATCTATTCTTAAGTTTCTAATGACATCAAATTTATGCAGTTTGGTTCAGTATTCTGCAAGTTATACCTAAAATACTACGGACTGTTCTCATACCATGACAACACACAGTTCTTAACTTCAAGCCAAATTTCAAGACCCTTAAAGATAGAATTCAAATTCACTTTCTTCATGACAATTGTGGCCATATATCTTTAGTTTAATCTACATTAAAAATCGTCCCATTTGGATATCTACAGGTCAAGATATGGCTAAAATACAAATGCATGTTTAGTGAAAGTACTCCATTTAGTATATTCCAGCATACATTTAGCTTCATTTTCAACTCTACTTTATCTCAAAACTATCATCCTACTTCTTATTTCAAGACAATACACTAGCCTTTTCTTTGGCTTTAACTCATGAATTATCATTCATCTTACTACAATGTAAGATAAAACTCTATTTATCTCTTCATCCACCCACACACATCATCATACTTCAACTTCCTTGTTCATTATCATTCATCTCTTGATTCATTATCATAATTGATTCATTTATCAAACAATTCATTAATACATTAACTCACTACAATTCATAGCATGATCTCTTTATTATTACATTACACCCATGTTAAATCACATATATAAAAACTCATGATCAATCATCAAATTTCTCATCATACATGTTCCATTTAACAATACCCATGAAGATTAAAGCATAACTTACTTGATTCAGCTTCAAAATATTCAAACTCTTCAAGATCTCACTTAACCCTAGCTCCCCATACAACCCACGTATATCATCCTTCAAGGTGGTAGCGTTGGATCTTTAGTGAGAAATGAAAGAGAGAACAAAATGAGAGTAGTAAGTGAAAGATGGGAGGGCTATGTTTAATGTGAATGGAGATTGGTGAGAAAAATTTATGAAGGAGGAGAAGAAAGCCACAAAAAAGAACAAGAAAGCAAAATACAAACAATTAAATGTTCTTGAAGATGTGGCTTGGCAAGTGACACTTATCACTTGCCACATGTCCAATCCCTATAGGTTTAAACTGGGTTCTCTCATTTAACTATTCCAATCAAATGCAATTTCTACCCCAATTGTCTCCAAATTTCAATGACATACATCATTAAATCCATATTTCATTTATAAAAATTTTCACTGCCATTTGACTCTTAATTCTGCTTCCATTTATCAATTGTCCTGCCACTTAGCATTTTTTCTAGTTCAAAATTTACCCAAAAAATTCAGGAGTTTTTTAAATTTTGCCAAAATTTCTAAATTAATACCTATACACACCAATTCAATTTTCAGTACATAAGAATCGCAATTCATATAAAAATCACATTTATAAATCAATTATACCCGAAAATTGCCAATGAATGCATGTACAATCATTTTAATGTGTAAACATTAGTATTCACATGTGTGTGTATGTCATATTATGCATGAACCTGAAATGCACTTTCTAACTTCTCATTAATCTCTCATGTACCGTATTCCAGGGTCCTAAACCTTAACGTGGGGTAACGGGATGTTACAAGTCCCCCTTCTCATAATCGGTTAATCTTCGTCGTGTGATTTTTGATTGTTCATTGGGGGTGCTCAATTTGATTTCTTGTATGTTAATTTTACAATTTAATTTTCAATCAATCCATATTTATGAATGTACTTTTTTGTTTAGTTTTTATTTTCTTTCTAATAATCCTGTTAGGCCTTCGATAACTTAGAATTAGATTAGTTCACCAACTCCTTGTGAGATTGACACCTTTAATATTAAAAGTTTACAATCCATATACTTGCGAATATTGGGGGTTTTCTTAGAAGTAAAACTTACTTAATAATTTTTTGGCACCATTGCGGGGAGTTAGTGGGATTAGTTTAATTCTTTTAGTCTAAGGAGTTTTCGCCACTCTTGTGTCTGTGCAATTGCATGAACATAAGAGTTACTAGGAGTTTGAGTCTGATAGCCGAAACACTAGAGCTTGATATCACCTGGTTAGAACAAGTGATCCAAAGAGCTAGACGTGAAGAAGAAGAGAATACTGAAGTGATTATGGCTGAAGAATTTCATCAAGAGTTTCGACAA
Source organism: Erythroxylum baracoense (assembly GCA_025629805.1). NCBI lineage: Eukaryota > Viridiplantae > Streptophyta > Magnoliopsida > Malpighiales > Erythroxylaceae > Erythroxylum > Erythroxylum baracoense. Next base: position 6,225,825 of record JAOTAY010000007.1, on the reverse strand, counting down.
GGAGGAAACCATGGGAACTAACCGCAGACCCCCTATAGATTTCATGAGACCAGGATTTAATGCGACCAATCAAGGTGTCGCTAGATCACCTGTTCAAGCACCTTCATTCGAAATAAAGCCAACATTAATAAACATGTTGCAAACAAATGTGCAATTCTACGGACTGACTAATAAGGATCCTAAAGCACATATAGTAAATTTCTTAGAAATATGTGATACCTTTCGATATCATGGAATGTCAGAAGATGCAGTTAGGATGAGGCTTTTCCCTTTCACATTAAAGGATAAAGCAAAGGCATGGTATCATTCACTCAGTCTTGTAAATGTCACAACTTGGGAGCAATTGGTTCGTGCATTCTTATACAAGTACTTCATCCTCACGAAGACTACCAAAATCATCAAGGAAATCACAAACTTTTAAGAGAGTGATGGGGAGTCACTTTATGAAGTTTAGGAAAGGTACAAGGATTTACAAAGGATGTGCCTCACTATAACCTACCTAATGAGTTCTTGTTGTAAACTTTTTATAATGGAGTGAACCCACCTACCTGAGGCACTGTTGATGCAGCATCAGAAGGATCATTGATGAGGAAGATGATGGACAAAGCATAAGAGTTGTTAGAAGAAATGGCTAGTAATAGTTTTCTTTCGAAAATAGATAGGAGTAGACAACCTATAGCCCTTTGCGAGAAAAAGGGGGCTTTAGTTGTCAACCCAATCACAAAAATGCAAGCTAAGATTGACAACTTGACTCGATAGCTAAACAATATGAAGGCTTCTTCCTCAACTTCTGTAAAAGTTGTTTAGTAAAAATACGAGTAGTGTGGGTAAATAAACCATGACACCATTGATTGTTTCCTAATGAAGCATCATGAACTGAAACAAGTGAATTATATGGGAGTGCAATACGGTCAAGGAAGGGGAAACAACCATTACTCAAATATTTATAACCCTAGGTGGAAGAATCACCTAAACTTCTCTTGGTCGAATAATGCATGAAGTCAATTTCGACCTTAAAGACCACCTGGTTTCCCATAAGAGAAACCAAATTCAATGGAATTTAAGCTAGATAATATTTTGGAAAAGGTTGGGGGCATGGAAGATGCCTACAAGAGGCTAGAAGGAAATTTTGAACAAGTGACAAAGAATCATGCCTCATCTATACATAATTTAGAAGTCTAAATGAGCTAAATACATTGTCGACACGAAGTGTTGGAACCCTCCTTAGTAACACTGAGACAAATCCAAAGGAAAGAATAATGGTGATCACCCAGGCTGTTGAAGATATGTCCGATCAAGTTAAGAACGATGGAGAAGAAGGAAGGCGAAATACCAATGAAGGTTCCCTGTAGGTTAAATATAACCTGATTGAAATTAAAAGATATCAACCTCTGATTCCATACCTTATTCATGCAATGAGGAAATCCAAGGAAGCTAAATTGAATGAAGTTCTAAATATAATGGAGCAAATAAAAGTGCAACTCACTCAGACTGAATCTATAAAAGGGAAGTTGGAGAATGAATTGCTAAGCACAAAGAACCCCAGTGAAGTGATAGCACTACCCCAAAAGTAAGATGATCCGGGAGATTTCTACATCCCATACATTATTGGTAGTGTTAGAATAGGTAAGACATTTGTAGATCTAGGAGCCAGCATAAGTACAACGCCTTGTACATTGTATAAGAGGATGGAGTTAGGAGACATAATGCCCACTCATATGTGTGTTCAAACATTGCCAGGTAGTACGTCGTAAGGCTTTGTCAAAATAAAACTAGACCTACTACTAATATTATAGTGGTAAGTCTAGGTTGATCCTACATATAGTGTTCAATTAGCTTTCGTAATGAAAATAAATGGTGTTTAGGTTTAGGCTGTTTCGGTTTTAAAAGAAGAAAATAAACTAACAAAAGCAAATTGAAGAAAACATGTGAAAAATGATGGAAGCGGTGAATTCATTAGGGACCCAGTACTTTGGTTCTATCTCGACTTACACCTTAATTAAACATATTTCATTGATTTTTTGTCCTTTTACCTCTCCTAGCAACTATTAATCGTGGGTTAACGATAAACTCTCCTAACTCTAGTTTTCCCTTAGGTTGTGTTTAATTAAGATATGATTGTTAATTAAACCTAGCCATCGAATAACCTAGGATACAATCTCTAGATTCTGTTAGGAAGCCGCATTACGAATTAGGAAAATCGATTAATCAAGGCAACAACCATATACGATGGAGTCATTTAACCTAGGTTATGTTATCTCTAATGATTACGAATCATTAGTTGCTACAAATGAATTTCAACATAACAATTACAAATTATATTGAAATTCTACCAATGGGTTTGTAATAAAATGATCCAATGAAAGCATTCAAATCATCTTTTCATAATACCCAAACAATAGGCATAAGAAGACACAATCAATTCCTAAACAGAGAAAGAAATAACAAATATGGGGAAGGAATGGTTAACTGGGTCGTCGGCATCAATATCACCTCCAAATCGACATATGGAAGCTACCCCTCCATTGGTCTCTCATAGTTGAGAACTTTGGCTGCTCTCTTCATTCTCTCCTAAAGCGCCCAAAGCTCCTAAAGCTTTTCCCAATCAAAAACATTCCTATTTTTTCATGTCTCATTACTGTCACCATCTGGATGCTTTCTTTAAACGAAAACACCCAAAACCATTCATAAAATAAACCCTGACCATCACCTGTTGCTTTTATTAAAAACCTAGGGTTAAGATAGTGAGGTTTCCCTCTCACCAGTGTGAGAGTTACTACATTCTATCTCTTATTTATACTGGCATTTAGTTCTTCTGATTTGATCGTTGATAGGTGTAATTTGCATCATATTTTAGGGTTTAATTTGTTGCGTATTAAGTGTTAATTTGAGTGTTTAGTGTGTGTTTAGGTTAGAATTATGTTAATTTATGTGTTTAAGTGTTTTTTATGGGTTAGTATAAGTCTTTGAGCTCAAATGTCATGTTTTTGAGGTATCTTGATGAGTTTGTTAGTGTTTCAGGGTCAATGGCGAAGAACGGAGAAGTTTTGGAGAGTTTCGGGCCAAAACCACGACCCACAATCGTGGCACAATAAGCCACGATCATCAGAGAAAGATGTGAGCCACAAGGATCAAGGCCACGATCGTGACAGAAAGATGTGAGCCACCAAGATTCGAGCTATGATCATGATCATGATAGAGAGGCCAGAACCAGGCCACGATAGTGACACTTTGGTCACGATCGTGACAAAGAGGGTTACCACGATGGTGGGTTGCATCGGGCAGACATAAAAATAGGTGAAAACATCAAATTTTGAGAAACGTTTCTGACCGTTTCGACCCCAAATGAAACCTAGGGCTGCCAAGGTATTTAAGGAACATTAAAGAATAAAAGAGAGAGATTTTTGCATTAGCCAAATTCTAAAAACCCTAGAGAGCTTATCGAGTGATTTGAGGAAAGAATCGAAGGAAGAGAGACACGAAGAAGAAGCATATGTAAAGTATTTCTCAGAACAGGAGGTTTCCCACTATTGTTGCCTATACTAATCCATTCCCCTCGTATTTTCTAGTTTTATTTTAATTTTATTGATGTATAGAATTAGGATAATCATTAAGAATAGGTTTTGTTGAACATTGATTTATGTCTATACTCACCTTCAGGATTTTTATCTTTGAGATTATTAAAGTTTGATTTATTGTGTTTTTATTAATTTATTGTGATTCAATTTCTATTTTTAATAATTCAGTAATAAACTGAGAGGGTGAATCGAGTGAAAATCATCAAATTGGGCTAACGAGAGTTAGGTAGTTTGATAGATTAAGAATTGAATTAAACTGGTAAAATTATGTAACGAGAGATCGAGCATAGATTTTCGGTAGTTTATTGGAGAATTTTAGAACTAATTTAGGTTTTGGGTTAACTAGGAATCGAGAGATTACAATTTCATAATCTAAATTAGGGTTTATAAATTAAGGTTAAAGATTATAACTCGAGAGAGAGTAATCTAAAGGACCGTCTAGATCTAGTAATTTAGTGATTCCATAATCAATTAGGTTTTTATTAAGGTCAGATTAAAAACCCTTTCTCTCAATTGGTAGTTCCTAGGTTGATTTTTTATTGGGTTATGCAAATTGCTATCTTGTTTATAAATTCTGGATGTAATTCTTGAGATTGATTGTTGATTGATTAATTTTTTGCCTAGTTGTTTATTTCAGTTATTTGTTAATTTGAGTTAAGCCTTAGATTTTAGGAATAAATTACCCCTCCTCATGGGATCGATACCTTAGGTACTATGCAAACGACCCATACGCTTGAAATATATTGAGGTTAAAAATATTAAAAGTTATCATACAGAAATTGTCGATCAATCATTTTGGTCCTCTTTGTTTTCACTCTACACTGCCTTTTTGCTCCTTTTCTTTCCTCCTTTGCTTTATACCTTAAATGCTTGGCAGTTGGCTTGCATGTGCAAAATACTACACAACCATAAGGCATGTCTCACGTCTGTGTAATAATTCCAGTAGGCATACTTTACCCTCCATTCTTTCATGCAATTTTTACTCCAAGTACAGCTGTCCACCAAGATCTTTTAGCAACTGACATGTGACGCTCCCAAAATTCTTAAATCATAATTTACCAAATAGTTCCTAAAACATATCATTAATTATCAAATTCCTCATTAGTTCCAAAAGAGATGATTGTTTGCCAGATACAAAAAAATTCTACATAACACAACTACTAGAGCAGTCACATTTCAAAAAAATACAATCTAAAAGCTTTACGCAAGTAATATGTTGGCCCTACCTAAACTCCACTTGGTCTGTCTTGTACTTTAGGGTTATCAATAATCCCTCGATCTCCTAGAAAAAATAAAATAGGAAGGGGTGAGCTGCTAACTCAATAAGGATAACTGACCTTGCCCTTAAAACTACGTAACTCAATAATTAATTATAACACTTAGCCAATTAATTAAATCAAACACATAATATGTATATACACAACAGTCCTCAGTCTAATCCAAATAGTTAACAAACATCTAAAAAATTTTGCCAAATTATGATTAATATAAATATTAATTTCAATTTCCATTTATGCTTTATTCCAATATTTAACTAAATTTCCTAGGCCCAACTTAACCTAGTAGGCCTACATCTAATGGACTATCGGCTCATTTCATTATAATCTCTCATCGGTGGAAACGTAATTAAATGTATAAATATCGACATAGGTACCTTAATTTCTCAATCTTCACTCCAGTACTACTCCAGTACTTAGCCATCAACACAGGATATCCCCTCGACTTAGGATATCCTGGTATCACTCTGGTGCCTAATCATCGACACAGGACATCCTCGAGACTCAAGATGCCCCGGTATCTGCTCCACGGATAGATACCTAGCTACCACTCACTCATATCAACTCATCCTATCCATCTAAGACCATCGAATGTAGCCTATCCTAGGCAAGCTATTGATTCTTGATTTTCACCAGTTATTCACAATTTATTATCCATCAATCTCTACTTAATTAACATATTTCCTGTTAATTTAACAAGCAATACATCTAATAAAATGTCACAAAATATAACAACGAAACATCTTATACCATATTAATTATTTGATAATTAAAGTAAATATAGTTCACGAATGTAATTATTGGTAGAGTAGTGCTCTCAAGGCAATCGCTTTTAGCACTTTTGTACAAACTTTATTTTGATTAATAAAGAGAAAGGAATTTTTTCATTGATTTGATATTCGTTTATATATGAATTGATATTGATCCTAAATCGAATTAATGAAGTCCATGATACAAAACATAGCATGAAGGAAATCATGATGAGATCATGATAATGAGATTCC
>JAOTAY010000007.1:6191293-6206994 GCA_025629805.1 Erythroxylum baracoense | reverse complement strand
CAAAATCCTATCTATATTGGCTTGTCTTGTTGCTACAGTGAATGCCCTACAACCTGTAGCATTTTCACTCCGACTCAATCTTCTTGTGTATTTAAACAAGCATAACAACATGACCATTCTCATGAGATCCAATTGCCCATTCAAAATCTCAAACAAAGTCAAGCACTTAAACACAGCATCATGATCATTGTGATTCATTCTTGTAAAACAAACTGTCTGCAAAGGACAAAATGATAATGATGACAAACACGCCACAACCAACATTACACGCATAAAGAAGAACTAAGACGTTCTTTCGCAAAAACAGCAAGACAAAGTATTAAGACTAAGAAAAAGTACATAACTACAGAAAACTATGTAATTAAGCTGTTAACAGTGTGTATTACAAGGGCAAACGTTTTATATATAGCACTTGTTAAGGAAAATGTTACATACTTTTGGTTTAATTCACATATATCTAGCTGAACAATTACTACTCAAACATTGCAAACTAATTGGTGGTCATAAAAGAAAACCGAATAGCACATCTTAAAGATTGTAATCCCATCAAGAAATACATTTAGTATTTTCTATTCTTATTTAATATATCTCCTTAAAGATAATTAGGACATCAGTTCGTCATATATCAAACCAATATATATATTTTCAAACTTGTAAGAAAGTTGTTATTAATTATTCTGTTCAATAGGTACTTTTATTGAACAGTTTGGAAATTATGTTATGATATTTGAATAGGTACTTTCTCTTTGTTTGAGTTGTAAATGGAGAATAGCAAAAAAGGATGCTCTTTTTGATGTATGGGAAACCATAAAGACTCCAAATATTTGAATTTTGGTGGAGGCCTTCTTTATTACTAAGCTGCAAGGATCAGAGGTCATAAACCAACTAAGTAATGCAACAATTCTGTTGGAAACATGGTGCCTCAAATTAACAATCTCAAATTTCAATTTCATACAATCTACAATGCTATTCAAACATTAAATCAAGTTATTCACAATGGCCAGAGTCGGTTGTAGGAGGGGGTGCATCAGCGCAGAAGAGAGTACAAGAGGAAATAAATAAGAAAATGCAGAAGGGTTGGTTGTTAGCTGTGTTGGATGCTTAACTGCAACCCAAATAGAATTACTATATTTTATCATTGGTTGCTAATTGGAAACTATGCTGAATATTTTCTCCAGCAACTATGACAAAAATTATTAAAGAGATGTTGCCTCCAGATGTTCGTGTTGCAAGAGATGCTCAGGATCTTTTGAGTGAATGTTGTGTAGGTGAGGTAATTCTGTTAATTTAACTCAATATTTAAAGTCATTTTTTATCATTTAAATTCATATTTGAATGAATTTAAATCAATATTTCAATTTATTTCTATTAATTTAAATATGCATTTAAATTAATTTAAATGCATATTTAAATGCATATTTAAATTAATTTAAATGTTCATTTAAATTAATATTTAAATGAATTTAAATTAAATTAAATTAAATTAATATTTAAATTAAATTCAATTAATATTTAAATTAATTTAAATGCATATTTAAATTAATTTAAATGCATCTTAATGTTTCAATGAAGTTAAATTAATTTAACTTAATTTAAATTAATGTTTCAATTGATTTAAATTAATATTTAAATTAATTTAAATTAATATTAAAATTAATTTAAATTCATATTTACATTAAATTAAATTAATTTTTAACTTGAAATTAAATATTTATGTCCATTCAATATGTCAATTAATATTTAATTTAGAAATTTCTCCCCTTAGGCAAAAGAATGTAGCTTCCATCACCTTCAGTTGCATTTATATACAGTGATCATGAATCATATTGGTCAAACATCACAATTGAAGTCATAAAGGGAGAGAACATGGATTGGCCTTCACCAATAATCCTATACTCTTGCATATATTCGCATACTCTTGAAACAACAACAAACAGATCCTATTAACTTCAATTGTTTCTAACCATACTTGTTCATACAAATGCCCAACCAATCATACTGAAAATTAACTGTACATGGTTATATCTTCATGGTCAACCACTTACCACAGTGTTTTGCGGGAACCACTCTTGCAAGAAGCTGCCTCTTCTTCCTTGCTCCAATCTGTTTTACAGCACAAAGTTAAATCCTTCCCATCCCACAGAAATTTCACTACAGCTAACAGCTAACTGACAAACCAATATGTTCTCACAGCATTTCCATCATGATATCTGCATGCACGGTTACATCACTTTTCTGGATAACAAGCTGGCTTTCTTGGCATTTTTACTAGGTAATAATGGCACTTGCCTCTAAAATTTATGTCCAAGTCTTAGAAGGCCATCACAATTAAAGTAATTTACCAGATTAAGATTGAAGTGCAGATAATTTAGTTATCATACCCATTTTAAGCAAACCAGAGAATGACAAACAAATTGGATACAGTATTAGTCAGAATGCTTAATTTTCAAGATGGAAAAGTATTGATAATGTTTTGATAGCTCAACAATTAATTCAGACCTACAACTCCATTACATTACATTAAACGTTGTGTTATGAAGATTGATTTCACTGCCTAATTGGAATTTCATTCTGAGTTATGAGTTTTCCTAACAAAGTTAATAATCCGAAACAAAATTAATCACTTCTACTTCTTATTCAATCCTTCTGAACATTGATGAACCAACCAAACTTTGGAAGGCTACTCCTGTCTCAGGCAACTACAACGACCTCCACAATAATTAACAGGATTGACACTTAAACCAATCACATAAGCAACTCACGCAGAAGATTAAAAAACCAAGAAGAAGGAAACGAAGATGAAGACAAGATTTTATAAAGATCCATACCGCCTACAGGAAACAAAGCTCACAACTTCTGCTCCGACCACAACTAGATGCTTGTGAAGCTGACCCTGGAAAGGAAACAGAGAAGTAAAGACGACATTAGGAGAATCCAGAAGAAAATGTTAACCCTAGAATTTCCAATCTATGCCAGGGAAATTTGTAGATAATCAGACCCAAGCACACCGAATCGAGAGGCGAAGAAGAAGAAAACATGAAGGGAAACAATTTCTACCTTTCACTCACGCTGCGTTTCAGAGGCCACGAACACGAGCAGAGACGGAGAGCTGCGGGAGTTCGACGACAGTATGCTTGAGCTGCGGGAGTTCGACGACAATATGCTGCGTTTTAGGTTTTAAGCCAAGGGCATTTTGGACTTTTCATATATCTGGTTGGTTTATGTCTCCGTCCCCAATTTTTTGTGCCACAGTCACGAGGAAGACAAGATTTTCATGTCTCTGTCCCCGGCGTCGGGACAAGATTGGGCGGGGACAGCAACCAAACACGTTGGGAGACAGGACTTTTCTGTCCCTGTCATCTGTCCCCACCCACGGGGACAGCAACCAAACACTGCGTAAGTGTTACTTTGATTTGTGATTTATGATTTGTCTTCTCTGATCAAACATTTGGTAGAAAAGCTGATAAGGGAAACTTGGATTTCTTAATAAATTAATAAAAACAAGTTTTAGGATCATCCAACTATTCATGATATAATGATATATCACATGATATGCACAACAAAAAATAAAAAGAGCATAATATATTGACATATTGCTTTGAGGCTCAAAAGCTCATATTTAGACTTAATGTGTGTAAATAATATGCAAATTTTATTTATATTAACTATCTCAATTGCTACTAAAAATATAATTGTTGAGAAACTTTTACAATTTATAAAAGCGCCAATATTTCCACAAGTGCACGGGTCGTAGCGTAGTATATGAGTTGTCGATCCAATAAGGAATTAGTGAACTAGTCGAATCATAATTGTCTAAGGCCTAAAGGATAACTAAAACGAAAAGGAAAACTAAACAGATAAGTAAAGAAGCGAATATAGATTGATTGAAAATGATATTGTAAAATTAACACAAAGAAATCACAATTGGGTAACACCAATGAATAATCAAAATTCACACAAGGAAGGTTAGCCAATTGTGAGAAGGGGGATTTATCCAATCATCAAATGCTAACATGATTACTTTTGAGTTAATACAGTATCGGTCCTAGACTTTCGAATGGTGGATTACTCTCTCTTGAGTTATAATCATCAAACCCTAAATGATAACCCCTAATTGAATAATTGAATTTGCAATTTCTTAATTAACAAAAAGCCCACACATCCAATTAGATCTTAAGCCCTCTAATAGACTATCGGGTCCTCACACGAGATCTCTCTTTATATAAATTATCGATTTGATTATTTGTGTGATCTATTAGATTGTTTAACTCTCATTACTTAATCTAATCGTTTTGCTATCTATAACGGCCCAACATACACCCTGGACGTATTATATCATGTCTAGGGTGTATTAAGAAGAGAACATAATGAATTAAGTACATCTAAGTATAGTAAGAGATATAATGGTACTTAATGGAAAAGACAAGGGTAAATGGATAATTTGTTCATTTCGGTATGGACATACATACTTAGACGTTAAATATGTATGAAAAATTTTGAGGTGTTTGCTTGGATTTATGAATGTGATGTGAGGGGAATTAATAAAATAAGTATTCCATAAGTAAATAGGATTTTTTTGGATAAATTGGATGTATTTTTATGTTGCTCTTGCATGATAAAACCGAAATTAGTTGATTTGGAATGTGTACCTCATTGAATGGATAGGTTCCACTGAACATATTTCTATAATTTGGCCATATCTTGGCCTGTAGACCTCTAAATTGGATAATTTCAATTGGAGATTAAACTAGAGACATAGATCTAAAACTTTCATGAAGGAACCAAATCTGATTCTACCTCTAAGAGTTTTGAATTTTGTTTTGAAGTTGAGTTCTAGCTATTGTCCTTATTTTCGAACAACTTGTAGTTTTTTAGGTATAACTCCCGATATAATTAACCAAATTGCATGAAATTTATGCCATTACAAACTTAAGACGTGGGGAAATGAAATTAATTGATAAGATCATTGGCCAATGTGGGAATTAAAGGAAGAAGAAGGACCAATATGTGATTTTTATAAAGTTAACATATGGACCAGTTGGAGTAAAGCATATGTGACCAGTAAGATTAAAGCTTGTGTGTGTCCAATAGAATTGTCACAAATGGTCCAATAGAATTTTAACACATGGTGTAATAGAATCGTAACATGTGGTCCAATAGGAATGTAACACTTGGTCCAATATGATTGTAACATATGGTCCAATGGGATTGAAACATTTGTCTAATACTAGAAAATTCATGTAATGGCATATGGAGAGGGGAGATGAACGACACTTTGAGGGTTTTAACTTCAGATTTTTCTCCTTTCTATTTTACCACCTTCATCCCATCATTTTTCATTTAGCGAGTCAGGCAAAGCTAAAGAGGAAGGGAAGGAAAGGCTTTAGAAGAACTACTTTGCCAATTTTGAGGTTTGGGACTTCACTTAGTTAATTTCTATATTTGTGTACATTTGAATGTGTAAAAAGATTCATTTGGATATGGAATGGTTGCTGGGATGATTTTTGGTGTTATTTTTGTGTTACTTTACATGAATTTGGTTGTATATGATAGGAGAGTAATATGTAGTGGAATTCTATCTAGGGTTTGTTTGAGTCAGTCACATTGTTTGAGTCATAACTCAGTCTACAAACCTATACATTGTGTGATTTTAGTTGAATATGAAACCTATAGAGTTAAACATCTCTAGAAGGGACTCTTACTTATTACTGGCTTTATGACCTTGAAAATTGAGATTGGAAATGGTGACCTGATGTTGCCCTATTTTGAAGCAGCTTGTGATATTTGGTCTACATCTCATGAGTTATGATTCCAAATGAACTGATTGTTAGTTCCATAGAAACGAGAGACACAGAGGAAGAAATGTCTAGAAGACCTAGAAACCCAGTTCTGACGTTTTTGTATATGAATATTAAGGAATAAGTAGTGGTATAAATAGGGAAAGTACCTATCATGACTGTGACATTGTTTTTGTTTCTAATTTCTAATGCATCTTATCTGAACCTTTATGAATGTATATGAAAATTTTCAAATACCTAGAAATAAATGAAATAGGACTTACCATATGTGAATTGGGTGACTGAACATTGGAATATAAGATTGAGCATAGTGCATTCAAAAGAAAATTTACATGTACATAAATAATTTGTATGCATATTCATTACTCATATGTGTATAGCATGATTATACAAGTGTGATTTTGATACCCTTCAAATGGTAGTGAATTATGACTTGCATGCATGAACACGAATAAAGATTTTATGACCTGAAATGTATATCATATGACTTGTCAATATATTAATCATGAAATTGGTAAATGATTAGAAGAAAATGTTACAATGCTTGCTTCATTGTCTTGGTGATGGATAGATAGGCATGCCTATAGGGTTATAGTGTAACTGCTACAGTTTGACACCATCGGTGTCCATAGTTCGTTACCTTCGGGTAGCTATAATTCGATACCTTCGGGTAACCACAATTTGATACCTTTGGGTATCCATAATTCGATACCTTCGGGTATCCAAAATTTGATATCTTCAGATATCTATAGCACCCATTATCCATACCCATAGAAAATGTGCAGGCATAACACAGAAAGGAAACTTAACAATCATACATAAGAAATACAACATGACAATATTAATAATTGGTATTGATGAGCATTTGTATTGGTTGTAATGATAAATTGTAATCATGTGCAATTGATAATGTGTATCAATGAGCGATGAATATCAATATTTGGCTTATAAATCTACATTTTCGGTATATGGATAATATGTTGAAGCATATTTGCATTATGTACCTTGCTTAAGTATGCCATCATTGTTTACATGAGCATTGAATATCAATGTTTGGTTTATGAATGTGAACTTATGGTATATGAGTTGTGATACTTTTGAATGTGTGTGTTTGGTGGATGACTACTGTGAGTGGTCATCTTAACTAAGTATTTTTTCCACTAAGCTTTCAAGCTTAGCATGGGTGTTAATCTGTATAGGTCCAAGTCATAGGAGTGAGGTATAGGGAATATCTGCAGGGACCAAGGCTAAAAAATAAAAGAAAGGTACTTTTGGAATATGTTTTTAGTTACAGATGATTAAACATATAATGAAGATAGGAAATTGTATGTTTTCTTTTAGATTACTATATAAATGTAAAGATGTATTACTACTGTTAAATGATAATGTTAAGCATTGGCGAGTTTTGTAATGTGTATATGTATAGCAGTGAATATAATTATATACCTTGAATGCGTGTATAGGAATTTGGTTACTATATGTGTGGATGGTTGTAGGTTCTCTATAGGGGGTGTTACACTATCGGTTCACTCTCTCGATTTGTTATCGAAGCATGCAAATACAACAAATAATCTCAATACCCAATGTATTAACATCAAAACTAATCACATTAACATTGATTCAAGAACAAATCCCTAAAGGAGTTTAGAACATCATCATCAAACCCAAATCCATCACTATTAAATCCATCTCATACATTCAACAAAAATAATAACAAAGATGTAATGAAATGTCACTTGGATGGGTCGAGATGGATCAGGAAGAAACCAGCACAATAGCCTTTCTTCCCTCTTCCTTTCTCCTCCTTCTCTCTTCTACTTCCTCTTCCTTGGATCTTTCCTAATGTAGCAAAATGGAGGCACAAAAATTAGAGTTCTTTTGCCCTCAATGTAGCCTTGTCTATTTAGGGTAAAAACTAAGTTTTACTCGGGCCCAAAAAGTTCGAAATAACCCCACAAAGCTAAGTTTTAAAAGCTGGTTTGTGTCTGCTCTCGCATAGGTCACAATCGTGGCACTTAAATTTACTCTCTGTCACAATCGTGGCAATCATGGCTTATCATCCTTGTTTTTGTCACGATCGTGGCCCTAGATTCTTCATCGATCTTCCTCTGAATCTCCTTTGTTCTTCAATATCTGCTCTCAAACACTAACAAATATATCAAGGTACTTCAAATACACAAAACTAAAGCTCAATAGCATGCTCTAACCCACATAACATTCAAAACACAAATATCTAACCAACTAACACAATTATAAACCTAAATATGCATGAATAAATTAATTAACAACTAAACATACTAAAATGCTTATTAAAATATTATGCAACCTACGACTATCAAAAATACTAAGAAAAATTAATATCAAATAATATTGTTTACGTAATGAATCCAGCTAAGAATCATTAACTATTAACTCTTTATTTTACAATTAAATTATTGATTATTGAACTTGAAAATTCCTATCTTATGTTAATATCTTTCTCAAGACTATTAACAACTAATCCATCAGTTGATTAACAAAAATCTTTCTAGTTAAAACCCCTAGGATTGCGTTATTGATTGAATTCTATTATTAAGTTTGACCTTAATATATCTAGAGGATTTATATCAGCTTATCTCTAGGTTTACATGTAGCTCTTTCCAATTATAGTAGATCTATTCATACAAGAGAATTTCTTAATCTCAAAAATATAAAATCAAATCATGTATTAATATTCTGTATAAACTAGAAACAAAAATCCAAAGGCCTTTATTGAGATTCAATTATGCACTTTATTTTTGTTCTAATATATCCCATATATTAGAACAAAAATAAAGCGCATAATTGAATTGCAATAAAGACCTTTGAATTTTTGTTCCTAATTTATTCATAAGTGGTGGAAATGTTATCTTATTGCAAGCATATGGTAAGAGTTCTACTATGCATTGATTGAGAGATTTGATATTTTTCACCCTAAATATTTGAGTGCATTGAGTGACATCTTAGTGAGGGTGTAAAGATATATGCTTTTGATTTCAATAAGATTGTTGATATGATTATTATTAATATTGCTTAGGAAGTTAATTTTATAATATCTTGACTCTAATTGTATATTAACATGAATAAATATGATATGATGATGTGTAGGATGACTGGAAAGATTAAGATTGATGACGAATTGATGTTGTAGATTTATAATTTTGAATATGGTTTGGTTGAGGACAAGTAAAAGCTTAAGTGTGGGGATGTTTTATAAATGAATAATTGATCATATTTATAGCTCATATTTAATGTATTTTTACTTAATATTTTATACTTTTATTGTATATTTGGCACTTAATGCCTTCAAAGTGTGTTTACAGAGTATAATTGCCTTCATGAACTTAAAAGAGAAGAATTCAGATGAAAACATGAAATAAAATGAAGATTTGACACAAAGAAGGGATGCACAGCAGTGCATCTGGCCATGCACGTCTTTAAGGCTATGCAGATTCACAATTTTTAAAGAATTTGTTGATACACAGTCGTGCATTAGACCGTGCATCGATCAAAATCTTAGAATTTAGTGTCAAAGGATGTGAATGGAAGCAGTCAGGGGAGGAGAATTTAGGAGGCAATTCCAGACTTGGAGATTGTTCTCAGGGGGCAATTTTGATTCAAGGAAGCGAAAAACATGAGGAATTCATTAAAAGATCCATCAGACTACAAGCTCATCGCAAAAATATTCAATAGAAAACAATTAGGAAGATTTAAAATTATGAACCCATTTTTTCCAATTTGTTTTTCTTTCAGTGTATTTTTGATTTCTTGTTGGATAATGTGTAAATAAACATATTATTAGTATTTAGGTTAGATGAACCCTATATTAATACTTTGATGTGATTTGATTATTTTATTATTGCAATTTGTTTGATTGTTATATTGTGATCCAATGACATGTTTTATTTATGTTTTAATAGACCTGAGAATATTAGATAATGATCTGATTTCATACATAGAGATTAAGAAAGTATAGGTTTGAATAGATCTATCATAATTGGAAGGAGTAATTGCAACCCTCGAGATAAGATGGCACAAATCTTCCAGATTATCGTCAAACATAATAGAAGGATTAACAAATCGGTAAAGCAACTCAATATACTTTAACCTGAGTAATTAAATTGAGAACCTTAGGATTAGTTGTTAGTAGACTCAAGGCCAACTATTAGCATACCATAGGAATCTTCATGATCCAATAAATCAATAGGACAATTGAGTAATAAAAGATCAATCTATTAAAGGTTTAGTGGGATTTGAAACCTAGATACTAATTTTTTATATTGGTAATTTTCTAAGTGAATTCTTAATTCTCTGTTCAATATCGTTACCCATTTTATTTTACTTGCTTTATTTTTGTTTTCTTTTATTAAAATCCAAAATCGATAGGCTAAATAATAGGAAAAAGGTAATTAATAATAATCACTGTCTTTATAGGATCAACTTGTATATGCTGGTACTAGCTATAGCTACAGCTATACCATACACTTGTTTATTACAGTATTGACTAACTTAGAAAAATTCAATCAATTATCATTTATTTTTTAAGTTTTTTGTTTCTTACGTGTTTTTAAGTATATTAAAAGAGAGAATCAAATCAAAAAAACAAACAATATCTCTTTTTCTATTGCTTTTAGGACTTTATAGTCATAATTAAAGAGTGAATTAACTAGAACAATTCATAAAAACTTGAGCATGTACTTTTACTCTTGTGATTGGTCAATATACATTATCTTTAGAAGAGTAGTGACTAGTGGGTAGACACAAATGATAAGTGTAAACTACATCGTATTTTAGGGTATAATTTGATATGTGTTTAGCTGTTAATTCAATCATTTAGTATCTGTTTAGGTTAAAATTGTATTAGTATGTTAATTATTTATGTTTTAAGTGTTTTAAGGGTTAGTACAAGCTTTTGAGCTTAAATATTATATTTTTGAGGTACCTTGATGTGTTTGCTAGTGTTTTAGTGTCAATATCAAAGAACAGAGGAGTTTTGAAAGAAATTCAAGCCGAAACAACAGCCTACGATCATGGCATAGGCCACGATTGTGACTGAAGCTGGCCTATGATTGTGACATAAGGCTCAAATGTGAGCTATGATCGTAGCTTGCAGGGCCATGGTTGTGGCCTACATTGGACAGACACGCAGACACTTACGAACTTCATGTTTCGAGGGACTTTTTGGACCTTTTGGACCTTAAAAAAGCCTTAAGGTTACCCAAAACATAAGAGACTATTTAAAGAAAAACAAGAGAAGAAAAAGAGGAGCTTTTTCACTGAGCCACTTTTGGAAACCTAAGAGAGAAAGAGGAAAAGGAAGAGAGGAGGAAGAGGAAGAAGAAGCAGTCTCGACGTGCTTCCCAGATTAGGAGGTTTCCTGACGCTGCTGCCTTCCCAGATCACCATTCTAAGTTTCTATTTCCTTTTTCGTTTCAATTTTATTCATGTATAAAGTTGGGATGAACTGTATGATGATAGATGGTAGAATGTTGATATTGATCTAACTCTTCTTTGAGATTTTATTTTGATTTAATGATAATTTATTTGATCGTGTTAATTAGATGAATGTTGTGATTTGATTGCATTCTTGTATAATTCGGTAATAAACTGAGAGGGTGAACTAAATGAAAAATGATTAAATCGGATTAATGAGAGTTACGCGATTTGATAGAAACTGTGACAAATCATATTGGTAATTGTACAGAGAAAGATCCCGTGTGATATTTTGATAGTTTATTATAGTGCTTTAGATCTAATTATGGTTTTGGATAATTTATGAATTGAGAGATTACAAATTTCATAATCCAATTAGGGTTTATAAATTAGGATTTAATGGTTATAACCTGAGAGAGAGTAATTAGCCTTAGGATCATCCAGAACTGACACCCCATTAACACATAATTAGCTGTGTTAGCATTAATGATAGGTAAAATCCCCTTGCTCATAACTTGGTAAATTCTTTGGTTGATTTCCATTGTGCCTGCTTGTTGCTCAATTGTTCATTCCTTCATGTTTAACTTCTAATTTAATTGGTTGAATTCAATTCTCGTATTTACTTCCCGTTCTATTGTTTATTTTTAGTTTCATATCTTTTCAGCCATAGATTTTTAGGATTAGATTAATCCCCCCTCCTTATGGGATCGAAACCTTTTATACTACAGTTGCAATCCATGCGCTTATGGTATTTAAGGGTTTATAAATTTTAAAGTTCAAACGACATGATCAATAAGCCAGTGAGATTTTGAGCTTTTATAGACTGATAAATCCATATCAATCTTATTGATTTTTGTTTATGTGTAAACTTCATAGCATGTACATCCTAAATTTGCTTTGATTTTCTATTTGAGACTACATTTTTATTATATGCATTAACATGAAAATGATATAGTCATTCTTGGTTTCACAAGTTACTTTAGTCAGATAACCTACCTATCGATATGATTTTTCCTTTTCATAAGCCCCCTTGAGCTTTATTTGACTTTTCTTTTGTACTAAGCACATTACATGCCTTAAACCTAACTAAATATCCTACCTAAGCCATAAAGCTAGTGGAGCATTATGATTATTGATGTTTATGGATGCACAAAAGTATAAGGGTGTGCTTAAATGTAGGTTAGTTATAATTGATGGAATGTCATTTTATCTATTATTAGTGAATTCCAATATTTATGTAGCTTCTTTATATATATATAAGAAAAACAAAAGGAAAGCTAAAGAAAAAAAAAAGAAAGAAATTTTATTATAATAAAATTGTGAATGAGGAATGTATTTTTATTACAAAGTTATTCATGATTAGTCTTTCTTCCGAAAGTTGTATGAAAAGGGTGATTTGATTATGATATGAATAAGGGATATATTGTTTTGAAAGGTCACTCCTTATAGTTGCAATGTATTATTTACTATCAATTTTTGTGAGTGATTTATACTTCATATGGTTTATGGTGTGAAGGCTTGAAGCTGAGCTGTGAGACATAATTTTTGCATTCATCATAGCTAATAGTGTCCAGTTTTGAGTGAATGTTAGTTTTTATGCTTGATATTACATTGACTATTTTTCTTGCTTCACTAAGTTTGATGACTTTTGTGCTACATTACCCAAATATATCTCTCCTTAACCTTTGCCTACATTATAACCTTTAAAAAGTCCTTTGATTCATGATTATGAATGCGAATCTTTATGATGGAGAAATGAAATGATATGCAAAGTCATGGAATGTCTTGATTATAAATGGTGTTTAAGTGTACCTATAGATCCGTCTTATTCTTAAACACAAATTGACAAAGTCTACAGCTAGATTGCTTAATTTCTAAAGGGAATGATTGTTGATTGACCATGCTTTTGAAGTTATTCCTCTTTTCTTATAACTATCTATTCTTGGGAAATACGGAAAATATGAAAGTGTTTTGGTTTATGACTTAGATTTTGTTGTTTTATCCGAGGATGATCAAAAGCTAAGTGTGGGGGTACTTGATATGTGCTTAATTGATTATACATTTACTCTATAACACTTAGTGAATAGTGCTATAAAATGCTTAAGATACTCATTTTGGTTCATAATTGGTTTTATGTACAAGTTGAAAGCACAAGAGCCAAAATGAGTTAAAAGCATATTCCTTGAGCCATCCTTTTGATGTTCAAACTCATTTGTCTTTATGGAACAAGAAGGAGATGGATTAGGGTGAAGATGGGGCAAGAAAATGCAAGAAAATGAAGAATTCAACATGAACTGCAAAATACACGGCCTTGTATAATTTTGAATGTAACATTTTGGTGATGTATTTAACTGTGCATCTTTCCAAACACCTTTTTTTTAGTAATAGACATTTGAGTGGCCAACTATAACATTAATTATTTTGGAATACGAAAGGAAGCATAACACTACTTCTTTGAGATCTATGGATGGCTAATCTTCCTTCTTCCAATTCGTAGGGGTAATCGAAGACCATGAACACATTTGGGCATCTATTCATTACGTATTGTTGATTTTCTCTCTCTAGAGATTGTTTATGTTATCTTTTGCTTTGATTTAGCTATTTATGTAATAATGATTTGAATGCTTTCATTAGATTGATTTTATATAAACACATTGCTAGAATCTTGAATACAATAAGTAATAGTTGTGTTTCTGATTTATTTGTGGTAAAATAATGGTGTTGAGTCATTAGGAACAACATAACATCGGTTAAATGACTCGAGCTTATGCAGTTCTTGTCTAGATTAATTTGTTTTCCTGGTTCATATTGCAGCTATCCCACTAAATCTAAGGAGCTTATTTTAGGTTGTATGGTAGTTAGGTTTAGCCAAAGAGCTTATTTTGATTAAACACAACCTAAGGGAGAACTGAGGTTAATAGAACTTATTTTTAACCTAGGATTAATACTTTCTAAGAGAGGTATGAAAGCAACAAGACAATTAAGTATGTTCATTTATTTGTAGGCTGAGATTGAACCAAGAACTAGATTCTAAATGCATTCATCAATTTTATCATTTTCTTACTGTTTAAATTAAACTACTTTTGTTGACTCAATTTTTTTTCTTATTTACATCCAACAAAACCCCCTTATATCCTAAAATCGTTTCTTTTCATTCCAAAAGCTACACGTACATTTCCTGTGGATAAAATCCCTACTGGCCATTGTTATGAATTTTAGTGTGTAGAGTTATGTTTTATTTTCTAGTGCATTCGACATGTATTTAGCGAAGAAGATTGTGTAATGAAGCTAGAACAACTCTAGGAATAGAATAAGGAATTGACTTGAGGAAGCCATAGCTAATTCAAGAACTTTAAGAAAGTTAGCTAACCCAAATTTGACTCAAAGGCATTTATGCATCCGTTTTCCAAATTTTATTGAGCATGTTAACTTTGAGCTTAGGATTGGCCTAATTCATCTTTTACCTAACTTTCATGGACTTGTAGGTGAGGATGCACATAAGCATCTTAAGGAGCTTGATGTGGTTTTGTCTTAGTATGAAACCTTCGAATGTGACAGATGAACATATCATGTTAAAGACATTTCCATTTTTGTTGAAGGATGCTGTAAAATACTAGCTTTTCTACTTGCTCATTAGAAGTGTTAGCACATGGATCGAAACAAAGAGGCTATTTTTGGAGACATTTTAGTGTCAGGATCAAAAACTAGAATTTTTTGTTGGATTTGGTCTATTTTCATCAATTGTTGTTGTATTTGTTCTAGTATTCCTTTCTGATTAACTTCTATTTTTTGTATTACATTTATTAAATATGTTTGTTTTTATATAAGATTATTTATATGATTTTCTAATTGATTTTGTTTTTCTAATAATTCATATACTTGTTTTGTAATACTCATAACATATTCTTAACATGAGTAGCTAATTCATGGAGTTGATTTTTAATAGTACTAAGATCTTTTCCAATATTTTGTTCTTCAGTTTTTTGTTCAAATTGATTATTTAATTGAGGGTCAGTAATAGATATATCTTTATTTATTCCTGGTTCAGTAAATCTAATTGGTCTGGTTAATCTGACAAATGGTAATCTGAATAATGGAATGGGAGATTTTTGATAAGTGTCTAAAGATAATCTTGGTGTTGTATATGGTATAGGATATTTACTCTCAGGTAATTCTCTTAATGAAGTATTTAAATTAATTCCAATTTTAGCTACATCGTTAAATAATTGATCCATATAGATTCTATCTGTATCTTTGAATTCAATACTATGATGGGAATTGGTTAAAGCATAACTAACTTGATAAGTAATGGAGAAGGGATATTGACCTATAGTCATTAAATTATCTCTATAAAATTTATATGCTATAGTAATTGTTTCATCTAATTTATGGGATTGTAAAGGTATTCCTAATTTAAGTCTAGTATTGAATTTAATTTTTCCATAAGCGAGA
>JAOTAY010000007.1:6169263-6191193 GCA_025629805.1 Erythroxylum baracoense | reverse complement strand
CCCCTGCCATCATTAATTCTCCATCTTGATGTTCCACACTGAGGACAACTTTCCAAGTCCCCATACTCTTTCCAAAACAGGGAACAATCATACTTACATGCATGTATCGAGACGTAACCTAAACCTAGGCTCCTTAAAATTTGATTTACTTCATAATAAGACTTCAGCAAAGATTTACAATTAGGTAATACATCCCTCAGCATAGCAAGTAACATGTCAAATGACTTATTGCTCCACTTATTGTATACTTTCAGGTGAAGCAACTTTACTAAAAACGATAACTTTGAAAAGTTTGTACATCTGGGTACAACTCTTCAGTTGCTTTACTCGACATTTCATAAAAGCCACCCATAATAGAATCTCCGACGCTTATTGGAGGACTGCTTTCATCCTGATCAATTGGACAATCATTTAAGAAAGAAGTCACATCATAAAGCAAATCTTACATGCCATCATCCTCCTCATCACCATCACCTTCATTAATATCATTGCCCGTCCCATCAATGCGTACATTTGCAACACCAACCCTTTCTTCCTTAGAGATAAATCTATACTCTGGTGAGTGTATGATTGATCCATGCCAAATTGCATTAAATGGTCAAAAACATTCATCTGAGACCTCATATAACAATTCATACAGCATGCACAAGGCATGAAATTTCACAATCTTTGCCCTCTTTTTCAACCACAAAATTCATAAACATTCTCACTCCATCAATGTATTCACAGGAAACCCTAACAATGTTCATCCAACTCTTATCCATAGTTAAAGTGGCACCTAAGAATAGAATTAAAGAGACTTAAATAAGGAATGTGCGTATATAACTGAACTTCTATAATATACCTCATGAGCATTGTTCAATTTTAGGTCTAAGCTACCTAACAACCTCTCTAGGAAGACTAGTGTGCCTTAGTGAGAACATTATTTCTATGAAAAGAATAGGATACACAAGAACTTGAATTAAGGAAAGACTGAAGAAGGAATTACTTTAATTTATGAAAATTTTGAGGTTAGATCAAAATAGGAATGTAATTTAAGATGAAATAAAGCTTAGTTATCGATGGAAGCTAGGTAAACCATAGTGTCATAAAATATAGAGACTAACCAGTAAATGTTGACTATAATGAAATAACGAGTTCCATTCTAGAGAGCACTTAATGATTCCTATTTAAAATAATCTAGTAGTAGAAGTTGCTTATAGCTCTAAAGTGAAAAGTACTCAGTTAATAGATATTATCTTAACACCACCATTGTAGAAGGAATCTAGCCACAAACATGTAATGATTCAAGTAATATTATCTATTGCTTATTTTTGAATATTTATTAATTGAGTAATTTCTTCTAATTGAGTTCAAATATCTTTTTCTATATCCTCCATGGTTTGATTAATGTAACTGCTTGTTGATGATGACTATTCCTTTGCCTCTCACGAAGCTCTGATACCATTTTAGAGTCAAGATTAAAAACTATAATTTTTTATTAGATTTGGTCTATTTTCATTAATTGTTGTTGGATTTGTTCTAGTATTCCTTTCTGATTAACTTCTATTTTTTGTATTACATTTATTAAATATGTTTTTTTTGTATAAGATTATTTATATGATTTTCTAATTGATTTTGTTTTTCTAATAATTCATATACCTGTTTTGTAATACTCATAACATATTCTTAACATGAGTAGCTAATTTATGGAGTTGATTTTTAATAGTACTAATATCTTTTCCAATATTTTTTTGTTCTTCAGTTAATGGGTGGTGGAAGCTTTTCTATAACTTCAATTTTAGCCTTATCAACCTCGATTTCCCTTTTTGATACAACATGACCTAGGATTGTTCGTTGTTTTGCCATAAAATGACTCTTTTCCTAACTTAACGTCAAATTGCATTCAATACATCTTTCAAGCAAACGAGTCACTTATTTAGGCAATCGTCAAAATAAGTACCAAAGACTAAGAAATCATCCATAAATACCTCAATAAACTCCTCGATCATGTATGAGAAAATGGAAATCATGCACCTTTGAAATGTTACAGGCGCATTACAAAGCCAGAATGGCATCCTCCTAAAAGCGAGTGTCCCAAATGGACAAGTGAATGTCATCTTTGCTTGGTCCTCAGCAGTAATCAGTATCTAATAATAACCTAAAAGACAATCAAGAAAATAATAAAACTCATGTCTAGAAAGTTTATCCAAAATTTGATCAATAAAAGGGAGACAAAAATGGTCCTTTTTGGTCACCACATTCAGTTTGCTACAATTAATACACATTCTCCATCCAGTGGTGGTTCTAGTAGGTACTAACTCATTCTTATAATTTTGAACAATAGTAATGCTAGATTCTTTTGGAACCACATGCACTGGGCACACCCACTCACTATTCATAATTGGATAAATCACTCCCTCATCAAGCAATTTCAAAACTTCCTTCTTAACTACTTGATATGTGTTTAATTGTTAATACATTTAATCATTTACACTTAGCGATTAATGATATGAAAATGCTTAAGATACTCGCTTTAATTCAAATATGATTTTAGGTACAATTTGGAAGCAAAGAAATTAAAGTGAGTCGAAAGCACTACATTTGGGCTGTTTTTCAAAGATTAATTTTCACTTGTCTTTATAGAGCAAGAAGAAGAAAATTAAAAGACAACAAGAAGAAAAAATCAAAATACAAAGAAGAAGAATTAAAAGTGCTTGCTAGAAAAATGAAGAAAAAAATCAATAGAAGCTGAAGAAGAAAACGACAACACATGAGGAGAAAGCCAACGGCAAAATGGCAGTACAACCAAGAGTAAAACGTAGTCTGCGTTTTACACAGACAACGTCTACATGAACGCATCGCAAACAACTGCGTTAAATGTAGCGTTTAATAGGAGAAGGCTATATGGTTATAAACAATGGATGAATAGTGGCGTGGTCCAGGAATTTAAATTGCCACATCACACAAATAGTGGAGGCAATAGAAACAAAGAAGAGAAGAGAGCTGCGGGATAGTGGTTTTATACGAATAGTATGCGTGGCCATTAGTCATTATTCGTCACATCAGCTATAGTAGCATGGAGTGAAATAGAAGAGAGGGAGGTGCAAAGAAGGGGTCTTTAGTTAGGGTATTTTTGTGGGGCTGAAGAGGCTACGTTCCCGACACCGATTCAAAGGTGACATTGACGCCAACGACCAGGGTTAAGCATTTTTTATTATTTTGTTGTTTCTTTCTCTCATTAGGAATTGATTATGTTATCTTGTGTGGATTGATTGGGTATTTGAGTGGTAATGATTTTAATGCTCTATTGAATCGTTTTTCATGAAAACCCATTGCTAAAATCAAATGCAATACGTAATCGTTGTATTTTTTATTGATGTGTAGCAATTAATGGTTTTGAATCATTAGAGATAACATAACAAAGGTTAAATAATCCAATAAGCCGAGCTTGTGTGATTATTACCTAGATTGGTCTATTTTTCTGATTTATAAGGTAGTTGTTCGGATAAACTTAGAGAGCTTATTCTAGGTTTCCTAATAGCTAGGCTTAATTAACGAGCACTTCGTGATTAACTAGGATCTAAGGAAAAATCAGGATTAACAGAGCTTATTGTTAATCTACAACAGATAATTGCTAAGAGAGATAAAAGAACAACAAATCAATGAATTATGCTTAATTAGGGTGTAGACTGAGATTGTACCAAAGAACCAGATCCTTACCGAATTCCCCTAATTTATCAATTTTTTTTTTTATTTTCTTATTAAATCCAAAACTCCTCATTACCTAAAAATCAATTAATTTCATTTAATAGGCTAATAGAACACTCCCTGTGGGATTGACCTAGACTCACCACTACTACAGTAATAGTCTAGTTATTTTATTTTGACTAACGTTATGACGCGCTTATCAATTTTGGTGCTGTTGCTAGGGAGTGTGGCGTTTAGTTTTTTTGTGATTTTAGTTGGTGTTTTGTATATATTTGTTCATAATTGATTTCTTTTCAGTTATTTTGTGATTTTTTAATTTTTTAGTTTCGTGTTTGTGATTATTTTTTTTATATGGATGGAAGTAATTTTTCATTAATTCATATTCTCAATCCTATAACAATGTTTGGACTGATCAACCTAACTTTTGTTATGGATGGGATAATCAGCGAAGTTACTTCCATGATAGTTTGCAAGAAACACAGCAATTCCCGTATACACCAAAAGCTTCCTATCAAGACTCATGTACATCCTTGGAAGAATTAGTTAAGGTGTATGTTGCTAACACTTTGCAATTCTAGCAGGAAACAAATTCTAGAATCCATAACTTGACAAACCAGGCGGATTAATTGATGGAAGCTATCAACTGCCTAGCATCACAAAGCAAAGAGGTGCAACCATATCAACCTGAGGAGTACCCGATGATATTAGCATAAAAAGCTTACAGAGTGAAGAGGAGCTTGAGAATTTTAAGGTTAATCCTCAAGGAGTTGCTTGTGTCGAAGAAGTTGAGGAGGAGCTCGAAGCCAAAAAGGACATTTCATTTAGCTTGTAGGTAAGTATTGAGTCCATAATTATTAACTCTTCACCTTTACCTAGCAGGTTGAAAGAATTAAACGAAGAAGAAAAAGGTGAAAAGTAATTCGAATTATTTTTAAAAAGTGAGGACTTAGTAGAGATGAAGAATCTGAAGATAGGGAAGATGCTGGAGGTGAACAATTATCAATCAAGACCCTATCCGGAAGAACCTAAAGTGGAGGAGCCATATGTGACACCTGAAGATCACAATTTTGTCACGTGAGGAGAAAACATGGAGTCAAGCTAGTGATCCTAAACAAAGTAGTTGTATTTTTTTATGCATGTGTTTTTCTTTGTTGGTTTTTTTTTGCTTGTTTTTAACTTTTCAATCAAAATGAGAGAAAGAATAAAACAAAGAAAGAAGCATTTGCTTGTTTTATATTGCTTATAGGATTATTTAATCATGATTAGAGAATTTTATAGCAACTTTGGCATGTACTTTTATTCTTGTGATTGGTTGATGTGCATTATCTTTAGAAGAATAGTGACTAGCATTATGATGCATCGGTCACTATTTCCCATATATTAGGATTGAGTCTTCTTTGAGTCTCTCCTCACTAGTTTAGCCCCTTCTTTAAGGATAATCCTATGCATGCATATGGAGGGACTAATTCCCTTAATGTCACTAAAACTCCATCCTATGGCCCTTTTCAATCTTTTCATCTCACTCAAAGTTCTTTAACTCTGTCCTATGGCACTTTTCAATCTTTTCATCTCACTCAAAGTTCTTTCTTCTTGATCAACATCCAAAGTGGATGCAAGAATGGCCGAATATGTTTCCCCTTCACCTAAAAACACATATTTCAAAAGTTTAGGTAACGCTTTCAAATCTACTTTTAGTAAGGTTGCATTATTCTCTTCATTGGAGGTTGTCTCTAAGGATTCACTAAACTCTCCTCCTACAACACCATCTAGCAACTGGTAGTATTCGTCAAACTCTTAAACTAAGTCAAACTCCCTTATTTCTTTTTCCTGTAAGGCAAAATCAAAATCTGCCTCATTAATCTAATCAACAAGAGAACACTCCTCATAAACAGAAGTAATAGGGATAGGTTTAACATTAAAGATTGAAAATACTACTGTTTCTCCTAAAACTGTCATGACTAATTTCCCATTCTTCACATCAATCAAAGTATTGGTGGTGGCCAGAAAAGGTCTCTCAAGGAGTATGGTATGTTCCTTCTCTTGCTCCTTTATTTCCCCTATATCTAAAATCATAAAGTCTACAGGTACAATCAATCCTCTAACCTTCACTAACACATCTTCCATTATTCCTTTTGGATAACTGATTGACCTATCAGTTAATTGCAAGCACATGTTAGTAGGTCTTAATTGTCCTAGATCCAACTTCACATAAATAAAATAAGGCATTAAGTTTATACTTGCTCCTAGGTCAAGCATACCCTTAACTTCGTCACCATTAACCATTGATACCTTCACAATGAAACTCCTTGGATCTTTCAATTTGGGGAGTAACTATTACTAAAGGACCATATTTGCAACTTTAGAAACTATCACCTTCTCATGTGGTGCAAATTTTCATTTTTTGTTGCTTAGTTCCTTAAATAACTTCACATAAGCTGGAGTGTTCCTGATCACATCTAACAATGGCATATTAATATTAACTTTAGAAAGCATGTTATAGAGATCAGAAAATTGCTCATCTTATTTTGAGTCCTTAAGGCAGCTTGGGTATGGAACTAGCGATCTACAAAGATCGGTTACCCTATACAGTCTTGTTCCTTTATCACCTTTGGTTATATGCTCGAGTTTTTTACTTCCCTGAATGTGACTTGAAGAGTCTTTCCCATTGCTTTCCTCATTTTGCCCATATTTTCCTTTGACAAGGTTCTCCTCTTCTTAATTATGTACATTAAACATGTTAAAAGGAATCTCAATATGATTATCAATCTCCTTACCACTTCTTATAAATGTAATAGCCTTGACTTGTTTTGGTTGACTGGGCAACTTTCCTTTTTGGTTGCCTTATAATTGAGTAGTAAGTCCCTCCTTGAGTCTTAACTCTCTTTACAAAAGCTTCCAATAAATCAAATCTCTTGTTGTTCATCTCTTGGTTCTGAGCGGTCGCTTGAATGAACACATTGAGGCTTTCCTCTAAAGAAGGCTTTCTGGGTATGTTCTGACTTGAAGATTGCCCTTAGAACTGATTCTGCCTTTGAAAATTTTGATATGGTGGTTAAGACTGCACTAATAGGTTGCTGGACTTCCCAAAGAAATTGAGGTGGTTTCTCTAACTAGGTTGTAGGTGTTTGAATGTAGTTCATTCTGCACCCTCAGTTGAAAACCATTAAGTGAATTTACTTGTTCTTCCTCACCTGCACAAGATTCAAAGGAATACAAACAATCATTAGCTCCATGACCAAAAGTTCCACATACACCACATACCTTATGATTCGAAACGTCTTGGGATTGTCTCGCAGTTAGCATTTTCACATGCTTTGTGAGCTCCAACAATTGCATAGCCATTTCTTGATTTGAGCTCACTTCATGAACTCCAGCTCTTCTCCCTCTTACACTCTTTTTTTTTAGAATTGGCCTCCAACATTTCGAATATCTCATATGTTTCTTTAAAAGTCTTCTCTCTCACAGCTTCTCCTGTTGCATTGTCCACCATATACTGACATTGTTGTGTCAATCTATCATCAAAGAGCTGGTTCTGCATATGAAGTGGGAAATGATGGTATGGACTCTATATGAGCAAAAGTTTAAATTGTTCCCACACCTCATGGAATGGCTGTCTCTCCATATAAGTGAAGGTAGCTACCTTCATTCGTAACTCAGAAGTCTTCTGATGGGAATAGAACTTTCCCATGAATTTATTGCATATTTCCTCCCATATAGTCAATGAATGGCCCGATCCTTCAACGTGTATAGGAAACACCTCATCCTGAGTTGATCTTCATTTAGTCCATCCAACGAGAATGTCTAGAGAGTGTTATAGAATTCCATAATAAAGTTTAAAGGGTCTTCAATGGGAAACCCATAGAAAGATGGCAGCATGTTGTATTAGATACTCTTCAACTCATAGTTTTTGGCTGCCTCTCCCAGAAAAATGCACGAAGTGGCAGTACCAATTATCGGTCTAACATACTCCTTCATTACTGGCTGCCTTTCACCCATCTCTTGATCTTCTAGTTTGGGTCCCTCGAGATTGTTTTCAAAGTCCCTTAGAAGTTCTCTTATTTGATGTACATTGTCAATAAAGGGAGCAAGTTTGCCTTCCTGAGACCTCCTTCCTTACATAAAACAAATAAAAAAATAGTCAATTAATGAGAAAATTACTAAAACAACTTAATGAAATAACACGACAAAGATGTATACATGAACAGATAAAATGATCAAAATTAATTTAAGTCTAAATGTTAAACTTCTCTTTAGCAATGGTGACAAAAACTTATTATACCCAAATTAGGTTCTAAAAATTACCTAGGCTATCCTACTCGTAAGTATACGAGGTAGTTATAGTGATTACCCAGGGTCATCTCCCTCGGAGGTGAAATTGGTTCCATTAAATTAACCTTGAACAAAAATAAAAACAGATGCAATCCTAAACACTCTATCCCGATTCGTTCATTTAAGGATTTATTAAAATTAATAGTTAGGTTCTAAATCAACTTGAATAATGAACTAATCTAACTTTCGTATTCAACAATTTATTATCTAAATTAATTATGGATACTCGACTACTAATTACCACTTAAGTTAATATATTCCTAATTCTTAACCTAAGCATCCATAATTTCTCATTCCGTATTAAACTTCTTCTCTCGATCCTTTGTTTAATAGTAAAATGATATAAGGTTTGGTCATCCCACTACATCCATTTAGCTTAGAAACCACAACAATTAATACGAAAACAAAATCGTAACTCATTCATGCATAATTGATTAAAATAGCAACATTAATCCTTAAGAAAAAGATCCAGCCCATCATAACACAAATACGATTCATCATTCTCACTTATATCCCATCTTATTAGTATAAAAAAAGTATTTAAGCAATAAACCAAGTAACTAACCAGATTAACTATGAAAAGAAAGCAAGTAACATTTGGGTAAGCTATAAAAGTAACAATTTTAGTAAACAACAAGAAACAAGGAGAAAAATGATAAACAGAGTAAGTAAATAGAAATCGGGTGAGTAAGGTGTGGTGGTCTCCTACCCCTCTCAAGCTTCTCATATTAGCTCTTGCCTTCTTCAGCTTGTTTCACTAGATGGTTGAAGGCTTGTTTTTGCTTCCATCTCTCTGCCTTGTTTCTCTCTTCATCACCAACTCCCTCTATTCTCTTCTCTTCTTCCCTTCTTTTTTACTATTTCCTCTCTATCTCTGAATGTGTCTGTGTGTAGAGAATGAAGAGTGAATGGAATGAAGAATGGAATCTTTGTGTGCCGCCATCTCCCTTGCTCTTTCTATTTGTATTATGTCTTAAGTCTAGGTTCTTGAGTTATCCCTCATGCGCATAGCTTGTAACAAGTTGATAAATTAAAGAAAAATGGGTCCCAGGAGTGCATGAGGTGATCACAGGTGTGATCAAGGGTGTGACATGTAATTTTTATGCAAAATTCCTCTGATTTCCATGCAACATTCACAATATAATCCAATTAACATCCATGCAATATTCCCACCATTCTCACTCAATTCACTGCAAATTTGGATTAAAAACTAACCAAAATCAAACTATGAATACAAGAAAAATTTAACAGAAATTAGGCACAATATCAGTCTAATAAGGCTCAAAATCTTATTGGCTTTTGTCTACCATTAATCACTACTCTTCTAAAAATAAAGCATATTGACCAATCACAAGAGTACAAGTACATACGCTAAGTTGCTATGGATTCTTATTGTCAATTCACTCTCTAATCATGACTATATAATCCTTGAAGCAATCGAAAACGAGAAATTGTTAGTTTTGTTTCTTTATTCTCTCTCTTTTTGTTGAAAACTTAAAAATACTTAAAGAAACAAACTTAAAAACACATAGGCATATAAGAAACAATTACATAAATTTAAAGGAAAAGAAATTAACTTCCCTTAGGTTACCTCTCAAGAAGTGCCTTTGTTTAGTGTCACTGGCTTAACTCCATACTTTCCCTACATGACATAATTATGATCTTCAGGTGTCACAGTTTGAGCTTTCTCCACATGAGGTTGTTCAAGATAGGGTCTTAGTTGATGAGCATTCATATTCAGCAGCTTCTATATCTTCAAAATCTCAATCTTTACTAAGTCCCTACACTCTTGGAGTATCTTGAATGTCGCTTCACCTTTTTCCTCCTTGTTTAATTTCTCCAATTTGTTATGTAAAGGTGAAGGGTTAATGTTAACAACAATAAAGCACTCAACATTTACCTCTGAGTTAAATGATATTTCATTTTCTGCTTTAAGCTCCTCTTCCACTTCTTTGACACAAGCAATTCCTTGAGTAGTTCTCTCAAGATTCTCAAGCTTCTCTTCACTCTGTAAGGTCTCTACACTAACATCCCTTGGCACACCTCAAGTTGAGATGATTGCATTTCTTCGCTTTATGATTCTAGGCTGTCGAGAGCTTCCATCATCTGACCCATCTGGCTTACCATGTTCTAGATTCTAGATCTTGTTTCCTGCTAAAATTGTAGAGTATTAATAGCAAAAGATCCAACTAAATCTTCCAAGGATGTACCTGAGTTGTAATAAGAAGCTTCTGGTCTATACTGGAATTGTCGTGTGTCTTGCAAACTATCAAAGAAGTAATTTTGGTGATTATCTCATCTATAACTAAAATTAATATGATCATTCCAAACTTCGAAATAAGATTGGGAATATGAGTTATAGAAAAAAATTATTTCCATCCATGAACAATTTTTTAACACACAGACACTAAACAAAAATTGAAAATATCATGAAATAACTTAAAAGAAACTAATTATAAAAAATCTATACAAAACACCAATTAAAATCAAGAAAAAACTAAAACACCAGAGTCCCCAGTAATGACACCAAAATTGACTTAACATGTCGTAACACTATTCAAAATAGCTAGACCTAGAACTATAGCAATGGTGAGTCTAGGTCGATCCTACAGAGAATGTGTGTAAAGCTTTTGAAATAAAAAGAATTGGTGTTTAAGTTTAGGAGGAGTTTGTTTGTTTTAAAATGAAACTAAAATAATGAAAACAAATTAAAGAAAACATTCAAAAAGGATGAAAGTGATGAAATTATTATGGACCCAGCCATCGGTTCTATCTCATCCTACACTCAATTAAACATTCTTCGTTGAATTGTTGTTCTCTTACCCCTCCTAGCAATTATTAATCGTAGGTTAACGATAAGCTCTATTAACCTCAATTTTCCCTTAAATCATGTTTAATTAAGAGACGCTCGTTAATTAAACCTATCTATCAAACAACCTAGGATACGATCTCTAGATTTAATTAGACAACCACATTATGAATTAGGAAAATAGATTAATCAAGAAAACAACCACACAAGTTCGGATCATTTAACCTATGTTATAATATCCCTAATTATTCGACACCAATCAGAAACACAACAATTATGGATTGTATCCCTAATGATCGAAACCATTAGTTGCTACAAATAAATCTCAATATAACAATTACGAATTATATTGAAGATTCGTGCAATATACAAACACACCAATTACGAATTGTGTTCAAGATTCTTACAATGGGTTCATAAATAAACAATCTAATGATAACGAGAATAAAGATCATTTATAAATGATAACCCAAATTTATAAACATAGATAACATAATCATTCTCTAAAGAGAGAAAGAACAACAAAAACAATGAAAGAAATGCTTAACCGGGTTCTTCGACGTTAATATAACCTTCGAACCGGGTCGGGAAAGCCTATCCCTCTATAGATCTCCAAAGGATGAGAGTTCCACCCCTTTGTTTTCTCCAACCTTTCATAACATTTATGCCGTCAAAACAATGTATTTATACTCAAAATTAGGTTTTTGGGTGAGCTAGTAGCATTTCACAAGCGTGCATATGTTGTTCACGGGCAAGCATATAAGTCATGGGTGTGTATAAAGTGTCACACCCATGACAAATAAGTCATGGGCATAACTAACATGCTCATGCCCATGACTTTTATGTCATGGGCATGAGTCATTTCCAACAATTTTCATTCTTGATGTTTCCAACTTATACTCATTATTTTCTGCATTTTCTTGTCTCCTCTTGCTCTAATCCTTCTCCTTCTTACTCCATGAAGACAAGTGAGTGTGAATCTCAAGAAGATGACTCAAATACAGTATTTTTGACTCACTTTAGCTCTTTCACTTCCAAAGTGTACCTAAAACCAAATATGAACTAAAGTGAATGTCTTAAGTATTTCATATCATTAAACACTAAGTCTTATGGAATAAATGCATAATCAATTAAGCACATATGACTCATATTCCTAGAATTATAACTCAGGTTAGAGAGATCATCCAAACCTAAGTTATGAAAGAAATAGACAGCAAAATCACTTCCCACAAGGTGCACAACAATTTTCTCCAAGACCACAAGTCCCCTCCTCTACCTTAGGTACATCGTTGGAAGATATGAATAAGTTTCTTGTAATTAACACCTTACAATTCCAACAGGATGTGCAGCAGTTTCAATAAGAGACTAGATCTAACTTTTAAAGGATGAGGTCTAGCATTTAAAACCTAGAAAACCAAATAAGCTAGATCATTTACCACAAGTAAGGTTACAATGGGGACAATGTAACCTTAAATGTAGGGGTGGGGATCCTAGTTATCATGTGTGTTTTGAGTTGTTTATCATGAGTTTTTAGAATATTGTGTAGGACTCTTCTTTTAAACGTCCATCGGAGCTTTTGCAAGTTTAAGGCAGTAAACAAAAAAAAATGCAATACTAAGAAACAATAGGTAGCTTACTTAGAGGTTATGGAGCCTATGATAAGCCTACAAAAACCCAATCTTTATAAGCTGCCTTGAGTACAAAAGGTACGTCAAGCTAGCAAGGTTAAAGAATCGTTACTTGGGTGACAACCTAAGAATTAGGATAGGTTTCATTTTTATTTCATGTTGTTTCCTTTTTTCTAGCATAAGACTTTATTTCATGCTATGTTATTTCCATGTCCCTTAGTTATTTTTTATTATTTTTCTTTTATCTTTTTATCCTTTTTGTTTATATTTTTCCAAGGTTGGATATGTATATTTATAGGATGGATTTTCTTTACTTCAGGACTATACATATTCTTATTCAAGGCAATACAAATCAATCATTTCTCAATTTTTATTGTTATTTTATTTTATTTGTTTACATTGGGGACAATGTATAACCCCAATATGCAAATTTAAGTGCAGGGAAGGGAATTCAATTGTCTTAAGTTTATCATAATCTTTTTTTATTAATTCTTATTAGTTGATATCTTGAGTTACTTATAATCTGTCCAAAATACTTTAGATCATAATTGATTATTGAATTGAATTAGCATGCAAAATGATGAAAGTTAAAATAGACTTGTTTTTATAACTTGTATTTTTATTAACTATTAAGATAATTAATTTGAATGAAAATTGCATATTATTTACACAAAAGACCATTTTTTTTAGCTTTTGAGCTTAAGGGCAAATACATCATTATATTAAAAACTCTTATTCTTTCATGTATGTTATCATGCATAGATGGATAATTTTAAAACTTGCTTTTTTTATTCATATTAAGATCACATTTGTTAAATTAGAAGCAATGAAATGATAAAGGCATTTAGATTCAACCTTTGTTTTGCCTATTTTCTTGTTTATACTACCATATATTATCCCTTAAGTGTAACCAATTTTGTGACCTAACCTTGTAATTAATTATAACCACATTGTTAGCCTTTACCTTATATTTCTTGAAGCATTTTTATTATTTTGAACCCTGAAGATTATTTATATTTACTTGATTACTTGAAACTTAAAATTTTAAAAGATCCAATATTTCTTTAATTATTGGTATATGATGGATGCTTTAAAAAAAGTATTATGAGCATAATAAGTGATTAGAAAAGGTGTTAAAGTTATGGTACCAATCGACTTATGGTATGATAACCTATATTTTGAATAACTAAGTTCCTTGTAAATTTGTTTTTGTAAATTTCCTTTAATATTATCACCTATTTGTTATTCATATCATACCCAAATCTAACCCTTATTAAAACCTTGTATTAAGGCCTTGTAATTTTTGTTTCTAGTTTACTTATAAATGGAGGCGATATGATTTTATTGTGAGCTTATGATTAAGAGTCCTTTTATGCATTTATTTGAGAGTTCTTCCATTTTCACATTAAACACTAATAGTGCGTTGAGTTAATCCTTAGTGAGGGTGTAGGAATTTATGCTTTCAATTTCAAAAAGATTATCTATGTGATTGTTGACTTATGAAGGTTAGCTCTATAATTACTTGAATCTAATTGTATGTTAATTTGATTGATATGATATGATGGTTTAGAGTGTGGATGGATAGGTTGAAGTATTAAGGATTAGAAGTTTATCAAACTGATGATCTAGATTACGATTTGCATGAGGACAAGCAAAAGCTTAAATGTGGCGATGTTTGATAAATGATTGTTTGACTATATTTAGATACCTATATTTAAAGTGTTTTCAATGTTATTTAATAGTTTTATAGTATTTTTGTACTTAATATGCTTTAAGTGTGTTTATAGGTGATAATTGCCTTCATAAACCAGAAGGAGAAGAGTTCAGATGAAATCGTGACACGGAATGAAGATTTAAAGCAATTGTGGACTTACATGACTGTGTATAGTGATCATGTAAGTCTCTTTAAATGTGTGGAGCTTTATCAACACAATTCTTG
This sequence comes from Erythroxylum baracoense, assembly GCA_025629805.1. NCBI lineage: Eukaryota > Viridiplantae > Streptophyta > Magnoliopsida > Malpighiales > Erythroxylaceae > Erythroxylum > Erythroxylum baracoense. Next base: position 6,176,798 of record JAOTAY010000007.1, on the reverse strand, counting down.
TGTATATGGAGTTTCACGCCAATGTATGTTGACATACGCAACTATGTATATTACCCACATATGTCATTGTGTTGTATAAAATTGCAAATTTAGGTATTCTTGGAGATACACAGTCACCTAACTCGATGGTGTGAGTGATTATTTACATCCCAGAAACCCTACTTGTTACAATAAAAGGGTATTATCAGAGGCAAATTAGAATGAGGCAAGATTAGAAGCATTTTTAAGTCATAAGAAACACAAAGAAGAGGCAAATCTGAATAAAGGATGAGGAAAACTCAAAAATTACATCACAAGATCCGATAGAGAGCATAATTCAATCCAAATTGTAAGAAGATTCATTAGAGACAAAAGAGGGATTTAGAATATAAATTCTTTTATTTCTATTTGTTCTTATGAATATTTGTTACTAGTTTAGTTTTCTATATGCAGGAACCAAATTGTTTAGTGCCTAGGTGTGATGTTGTGATGATAATATGATTTAATCTTTTATTCAATGTAGTTTTATTGATTGATTTATTTCTATTCAATTACACGTTATAGTTTTGAACTAATATATCCAGAATTTTATACCATTATTTAATTTTATATGATTGAGATTGAGAAATCCTTTTGTGTAAATAGATCTACCATAATTGGAAGGAGTTGCATGTAAACCTAGAAACAGGTCAATATAAATCATTTAGATTATGGTCAAACCTAATAGTGAAATTCACAAATCAATAATGCAATCTTAGGGGTTTTAATTATAAAGAGATTTTAGTTAATCAACTAAGGGTTAGCAATTAATGTACTTGAGAAAGATATTAACATAAGATAATAATTTTCATAGTCCAATAATCGATAGTTTAATTGCATGATAAAGGGTTAGTATTTAAGAATTCTTACGAGGATTCATCATCTAGGTAATACTAATTTGATATTGAATTTTCATATTATTTTCTTTATCTAAGTTCATTATTATGTCAATTTTAGTTTAATTTTTCTTTAATTTTTAACTAATTTCACGATCTAATTCTACGGTTAAATAAAAACGACCTAAAAAGAAAATTGCCTAGATCAGTAAAAATAAGATTTTCCTAATATTCTAATTCCTAGCAACAACGCCCAAAATTTTATTGATATAATTTTATGTTTTAAACGACAAGTGCACTATATAGTTATAGCTAGCACTAGTAAGTGTGGGTCAATCCCACAAAGACTAGAATTACTGTTATTTATTGTCTTTTAATTATCCAACCTAACAAATTGTGGTGTTTAAGATAAATCAAATGCAAAATTAAAGCAATAAACTAAAATAGATCAACACAATTAATTAACTAGAATTAACTAATAAACAATCAAGGAAAATAATGATACTTGAACTTTGAATCCCTATAAGATTTTCCTTGCAATCATGATTTCAATACTCAACTTAATCTATAGTTTATTAGACTGTAGAAATTCCTGTCTTATTTTAGTATCTTTCTTAAGACTATTAACACCTACCCCTCGGTTGATTAATTAAAATCCCTTTCTAGTTAAAACTCCTAAGATTGCAATAATCAATTGGTGAATTTCACTATAAGTTTGACCTTAATCCAGAGGATTTATATCAACCTATCTCTATGTTTGCATGCAACTCCTTCCAGTTATAGTATGTCTATTCATACAAAAGAATTTATTAATCTCAATTGCAGGAAATCATACATGAAATAATAAATTAGCAATATCAATTCAAGAATTATTAAGAACATATAATTGAATCACAATGAAACTAAAAAATTAATTAAGTTAAAATAAAATCACTATAAGGTCTATCTTAGGGTTCGTCTAATATAAGTACCAACAAAAGTTTAGCTCATAAGCATAAACTCAAGACTAAAGGAAAAACAAAAATTTGAAAGAACCATAAGCAAATCTCTTTAAATCTTTATGAAATCCACTTTATATTGATGAAAATATGCCCCAAATATGTTTTCTTGCTTGTTCTTTGTTCTCTCTATCATTCTAGGCCATCAATTTGTGTTTTTCTGAGCATCTTATGAACCACTTTTGACTTCCCCCATCTTCTATTCGTTTTATCAAATTTTAGCTCAAATTTAAGGTTTCTAGAATGGATGCAGCCACTCATATGGTCGTTCGTATGGCTATGTCCCTCAATCTTGCTTTAATCTTGAAAAATCGCAAAGAATACATCTTAGAGAGCCAAATGGGCACCCACACAATCGTGTAGACTTAAACAGGAAACCACCAAAATGGCTTTAATTCTTCCATTTTTCTCCCGAGTTCATCCTAATTTTTCTCTTTTTTATTTGTGAAGGCTGATAAGACCTAAAAACATAATAGAAATAAAAAAAGTACTATAAACAATAAGAAAATCTCAAATAAACAAGAAAAATTAAATGCATTAAATATAGAATTAGAAATATAGTATATTTAACATTTACATATATCTTATCTTATCTAGTAAATTATTTCTCAATTGCTCCAACCCATTTTATCGATCCTAACTTCAGATTATAGGTCATTATCTAATTGATCTATATAGATTATATGTTGTTATTTCTTGATATTATTCTAGTAGGCATTTACCTATATAAAAGCTTTAAAACTTTACATCAGAATTAACATATCTTCTCTTTAGATAGATATCGCCTTTGTTCTTTTTTCTAGTTCCCATAAATGCATGCCTGAAAGCAAACTCAAAATGGGAAATCAACAACCTTAGTAGTTGATTAAGGCAACGAAATTTTACAAAGGTTATAAGTCATGTGAGGGGAGAAATGGAAAATTATTGAACTTAAGAGGAAGTCAAAAAAAAAAAAAAGAATTCATGTAATAAGTGGATCCACTTTTCTTTACTTTTTTTATTTGTCTTTACATATTTTTTGTATTGAATCTTCTCTAATATCATCTTCTTCAATAAATTTCTATTTCTAATGCAATATTTAAGACAAAAAAATAGTTATTTCATTAAAATATGATGAAGTTTTAGGCTTGCTTTAAATATATTATGTGGTAATGAGCTCAAACGTAAGGTTCTACACTCTTTTAAAAGATCCATATGAGTTGTTGTTGGCATTAGGAGTACAAAAGCTTCCCTTCCTAAAACCATCAAAGATTGATCATTGAAAATTATGGTAAAATTAATTGAACCCTCATGTGGTTCGACACATTATAAATATATTTCTTAACTTTTCAAAACTATAATCTGCTTATAGTTTAGTTTTATAACATGTATACCCCTACCCTTCAACTTCTTTTACAAGCCCTAATTGTGAATTTTAAAACGATATCGTGTAGTACCACGTGTACTGTTAGTGCTATCTTTCCCCCAATATATTTCTATTATACATATAAAAAAATCTAAGTTATCTAATTATGCTAGTGGTAGAACAAAGAAGTTGAAATCTAGTTTTTATGGCCAAGCAAGGGCTTAAAGTCGGACGTACATCCAACATGTCATAGATTAGTGAAGTACGCAACTCCGAAGGCTTCGATGAATGTTTGTAGTGTGGGTCAAAATTTTTATTACATTTTTCTTTTAAATTAATGATTCAAAATTTGAATGGATAATCAATTTAATTAAAAAATTTTAAATTGGCTAATTGAATTTGATTTATTTTAATAATTTTTATTATTAAAAATGATTAATTTATTAATTAATTAATCAATTTTTATAAACTAATCACTTTTATAAATTTAAATAAAACACCTAATTTGTATTTAATAATTTTTAATTAAAATTTAAAACTATCAATTAATAAAAGAATCTTCTTTAATAACGCTTTAAAATCTTATATTTTTATACTGATTAAATATTTTAAATCTTAAATTTTTTATTTTACTGATTTAATTATCTGTTTAAACTTTAAATTTCTTATGTTATTAATTTAAAACATTGCTTGAAATAAAACCCCTAAAATACATCATAAACAAGGGCATGGTCGTTCTCATTTCACCATTTAACTTGCAAAAGAAAGGCTATTAAATTTATCTAAAAGTACTAAACAACTAGTATAGGTGTATAGGCTATGAACTTGGGTTCGACTTACTTTATCACCCTTTTTCTCTTAGTAATCTTCTGACTTTTCCTACTTTCATGCAAAAATTGAGTCACATGACAAAGCCATCAAAGAGAAAGCAGCCTCTTCTTCTTCTCTCAGTTTCCTTCTCCTTTGGCACCTTTGCTTCTTAATTGTTGATGATCTTTGAATCATTAATTCCTTACCCCAAACCACAAAACTCATGTTCAATGGCTGTCTCATCGGCTTATTACCACTAGCACTAGTACTGCTACTGTGACTACTACATACACTGTCTTTGGAGGTCGCTGTGCTTGTAACACTTGTGGTGGCAGAGGTGGTTGTGGCAGTGAAGGTGATATTAGTCCTTTGTTTTTTCCTCTCGGAATCTTTGTCCAGTCCCACCCCGATTATTCTTCTCTTTCTGTATCTAATCCCACAGGCGTTACACAGCGACTGCAAAATGTCGAAACAGCCAGTCATAAAGGGCATATTGAGCCCATGGAAATTATGTACATGGCAAGTGTAAAGATCTAACGCCGATAGATAGAACCACTGACACAGATCAAGCAATGCAATCCACCAATATGGACAAACGCAGAGGCCCAAAACAATCAACCATAGAAGGGAACCACTGACATAGATCAAGCAATGCAATCCACGAATATGGACAAACGCAGAGGCCCAAAACAATCAAACATAAAAGGGAAGAACTGATCACGTCATTGAAACCGAAACGAAACCCAAAATAAACCGTTAAGAAAAGAAATAAACAAGTTTGATATATCGGTGAAAATATATAATCTGAATGAAGAAAGATTGACTCAAAACAAGAGAAGTGCCCATTAGTTATGAATTAAGATCATGGATGAAGACACAAAAAAGCGAATACTTCAACCAAAAAATGCAAATAAACAGGGTAATAACGTGATTTCTTAGTAATAAACAACGAGCCACGGAGACAAATCAAGGAGTGAACACAAATTAAAAGTGAAAAGACAGCACCTTGGGCCCGGCTGGTCCACCTCTCCACAAGGGGGTCTGTGTGGTCTTACAATCAGTACAACACTTCTTGTGATCACTTCTGTTCTTTTCGTCACGCGATGGTTTCTGGAACAACAATCACAAACCATCATTAAGTCATACCATACAAGTGAATCCAAAAAGAAAAAGCACAGAGAGGGGGAAAAAAAAGACAGAGCAGAACACTGAAGTGAAGTGGAATGAAGGTAATGATTTTGCTTTCTAACCCTTTCCTTCAGATCCATCATGCCATGAAAACCCTTTACTTTTTTCTTCGTTTCTACAAATAGCCTTCAAAAGGGACAAGGATAGATAGAGGACTAATGGGTTTTGAAGGTTAACGAGATGCCAAAAAATGGAAAGTTTACAACTTTGTGCAACAGTAACGATCACGCCAGTTTTGTTCAAAAGGCAACGATAGAAACAAACGTACAAATAGAACAAAACATAGAGTAATAGGTGAAGATATAGAAACAAAGGAAGAGATATACGCAAGGACCGACAAGAGAGAGTGTCCCTTTATCGGTGGATAGGCACAAAACCCTAGCCTTTAGGGTGGGTTTTGGAGGTGAGTTGAACGCTATCACAATGACGAAAACGCCCCAGCCATTGTAATACTTGCAAAACTCGTTTCAGGGACAGAACACCCGCCAAATTTTGGAGATTGTCAGTGGCCACGTGGCAGCATACGGAACGGTATGTTCTTCTCACTATTCTTCTTCACGCGCGAGGTTGAGTCGTGGTTTGTGTTCGCCTTAAGTTTAGAGAAATAAGTAGCGCTTGTTTTCTTTTTTTTTTTTATTATGAGATTATCTTTTTGCATAAACGTTTTGCGTTTAACGGTGAAAAGTGGTCGTATGTTAAAAAGCGATTGTTTAGGTCCTGTTTGTTTCCATTTTTTTAAACCGTTTTTCGTTGTGGTTTTCGTTAAAAAATAAACCATTTATTAAAATATGTTTGGCCGAGCGTTGTCGAGTGTTGTTGCCGGATTTGGTTTCTAAAAATAAAGAAACCGCAATAAGTTTATAAAAACGAAAAAAAGATGTTTCTGTAATATTTTAAAACAGGTTTTCGTTTTTGCCAAAACAAGTTTCTGCGCCGCCGACTATTCTCTACCTTCAACCTCTGCTACGATTTTTCTTTTTCTGGTCCAGGTTTATGTTTGCTTTTCTTACTTGTTACCATGTTATTCTGTTTCTACGCTTTCTGCTTTCATATATCTCCACTGCTACTTTACCTGTGCTTGCTTTCATATATCGGTTATTATGTTTCTACGAGTATTAAACTTGAAGACCACACACAGAAACACTACTTTTGCGAACCTCAAACCAGAATATATTTGCATGGGACGACGTGAGTGTTGGACGTGAGTATAGCTGCAGTGACGACGTGAGTGTAGGAAGAGAGAGCACACAGTGACGACGTGAGTGTAGGACGTGAGTATAGCTGCAGTGCCGACGTGAGTATAGCTATTGCCGACGTGAGTGTAGGAAGAGAGAGCACACAGTGACGATGTGAGTGTAGGAAGAGAGAGCACACAGTGACGACGAGAGTGTAGGACGTGAGTATAGCTGCAGTGACGACGTGAGTGTAGGAAGAGAGAGCACACAGTGACGACGTGAGTGCAGGAAGAGAGAGCACACAGTGACGTGAATACATAATAGAGAGAGGATAATAGTGAGTGAAGTGAGTATAGATGGGAAGAGAAGAAGCACAGTGACGACGTGAGTATAGCTGTGAGTGACGTGAGTATAAAATACAGAGAGGATTGAATAACGTGAGAATTTAACAGGGAGAGGATAATAGCGAGCGATGTGAGTATTAGCTGGTTTTTGGGAAAAGAAAAAGCACATAGATGACTGTAGTGCTCTAGTTCTTATAGCTTCCATAGTTGTTGAAGGGTGAAGATGAAGAGAGGAACAGAATTATGCGTTTATAGTAGTGACATATCTCAAGTGAACAGTGAGTGACGTCAGGATATAATAATTGGCATGTTTCAAGTGAATACATTATCGACTCGCTCATCTAGATTGCCATAATTTTTGCGTCTATTGTTATTATACTGAGTACTAGGTCTTGAAGTTGAAGATTAGTTAGTAAGATGGAAAAATAAATTATGTAGTATGCTTTAGTTGTAAATAATTTTTTAAAATAAAAGAAAGTATTAGAGGATTGAATAGTAGAATAGGCAAAATATTAATTTATCTAATCAGTAAATAGTGAGTAAATAGTGAGGGGAAAATAAAGAGTGAGGAAAGAAAAGTGAGTAATAAGGTGGTATAACATATTAATTTGTCAAATTTCTTGTTAAAAATTGATTATGTTTTTTGTATGGATTGATTGAGTTGTATTATGTTTATTTTGAACCATGTTTATCATTTAATACTTTGTAAAAATTGTTATGATTTATGTCACTTATACGTGGTTGCATTTAGTGATGGAAGGTTTGAACAATATGAACGATTCCAATGATTGTGTGGAAATAAATGAAAAAGATGGGGTATG
>JAOTAY010000007.1:6145029-6166889 GCA_025629805.1 Erythroxylum baracoense | reverse complement strand
AGACAATATTCATATATACAATAAATTCACAATTAAATGTTAAATTCGATAAATTAAAACTTCACATTAAACATTTTTATCAAAATTACACATTCAAATTCTCAAATTAACACAAAAATTAAAAAAATATTTCAAATATCATAAAAGGCATTTTATCGAACACTTCATACTCAATATGTATAATCTCAATATAACCAAACATTCACGTTTAACAATAAAAACATGCTTTTTTGTAGAAATAATACACTTATAGGAGAGTTTACCTCAAACAACGCACGATGAGTAAGACAATAATCGAAAAACGATCGAAAAATGTGAGAGAAGGAGTCGGAAAACTCTGGACCGAATGGTTTGTGAGGAGAGAAGAGAAATGAAGGCACGAGGGGAAGGGAGGGGGTCGACGCCTGACTTATAGTCACTGGATTACCGACGAAACATAACATTCCGTCGATAATCTAGGTTTCCAGACGATGCAACAGCCGACAGTTACTGACGGACAAGCCCATTCTGTCGGTAAAAGAGCGGCAATTTAATATAGTGGAAACTCAAATACCGACGGAACAATAATTACATCGATAATCTAGGTTTTCCTGCCGACAGTTACCGACGGACACACAACATTTTGTCAGTAAAAGAGCAACAATTTAACCGGGTGGAAACTTAAATACCGACGGAATAATAATTTCGTCAGTAATCTAGGTTTCCCTGGAAACAGTTACCGACGGACATAAAACATTCCGTCGGTATACTAGGGTTATCTCAACAAATCGTGGACGAAGATGTCGACAATTATTGACGTAAACTTTATTCCGTTGGTGATTAATGCTTATCGTCTCGTCTTCAATGAAACGACGACGTTTGTTAACAACTTGCCAACGGAAAGAGTTATCCGTCGGTAAATAAGCTACCAAATATTGTGACGGAATAAGGTTCCGTCGGTAAATGAAAGCTTTGTACCGACGGTAAGTTAACCATCGGTAAAGCGGCAAAGCAATTAAATTGCGGGAACTGTTCCTGCATTTTTTTCCGACGCAATGAGTTTTGGAGTCGCTATATGCCGTCGGAGATTTTGTGCAAAAGTTTTCCTTACGGTATTGTCGACGGATGTATTTTTCGTTGCTAAATCACCATATTTTATGACGAAATATTTACCTTCTGTCGGGAAGTAGCGACGGAATGATTTCCGTCAGAAATATTTTGACACTATTACGTGGTTTTGTTGTAGTGATGTAAACATCTTACATTTCATGTTTTTGTTTTTCTATATCTATATGCATGAGTAGATCTGGCTTTTGAGGTTCCATTTTATTTCTGCTACATATATTTAATATATATTATGTATGAGGTGCATGATCGGAACCTAACAGTATGTAAAATGCCGATCCCCCTAGGAGTTGGTGAACAAATCTAATTCTAATTTATCTAAAGCCTTAAAGGATTATTAAAAAGAAGTAAAAACTTAACAGAGAAGTAAATTCATTAATGGATTGATTGGAAATTAAATTGTAAAATTAATGCAAAGAAATCAAAACTAAGAACCACCAATGAACAATTAAAAAATCACACAAGGAAGATTAGCTGAATATGAGAAGGGAGATTTATCCTATCATCAAATGCTAACATGATTCCTTTTGAGTCAATACAGTATCGGTCCTAGACTTTCGAAGGGATTACTCTCTCCTAAGTTATAATCATTAAACCCTAAATCATAACCCCTAAATGAATTATGGAATTTTCAATCTCTCAATTGACAAAAAAACCTCTCGATTTGTTATCAAAGCATGCAAATACAAATGATCACAATTCCAGATGTATTAACATAAAAAATCACATTAACATTGATTCAAGGACAAATCCCTAAAGGCGTTTAGAGCATCATCATCAAACCTAAATTCATCACCATCAAATCCTCTCATACATTCAAAATAAAGAATAACATAGATGAAATGAAATGTCACTTGGAAGGGTCAGGATGGATTGAAAAGGCATTAGCAAAAGTAGCCCTTCTTCTTCCCTCTTCCTTTCTCCTCCTTCTCTCTTCTTTTCCTCTTCCTTGGATCATTCCCAATGTAGCAAAATAGAGGCATAAAAATTTAGGGTTCTCTTCCCTCTCTATAGCCTTTTTTATTTAGGGTAAAAACTAGGTTTTACTCAGGCCCAAAAAAGTCCGAAATAACAAAGTTGAGCTTTAGAAGGTGGTCTCCATATGCTATTACATAGCCCACGACCGTGGCCTATAGTGCCATGATTGTTAACTTAAACTTGCTCTCTATCATGATCGTGGCCTTTCATTATTGCTTCGGCCATGATCGTGGCCTAGGATTCGCCATTGGGCTTTCTTTAAATCTCCTCCATTCTTCAATATCTACTCCCAAACACTAACAAATACATATAAATACCTCAATACGAAATTAAAGCTCAATAGCATGCTCTAACCCACATGACATTCAAAACACAAATATCTAACCAACTAACACAATTATAACCCTAAATATGCGTGAATCAATTAATTAACAACTAAAACACACTAAAATGCCTGTTAAAATATCATGCAACCTACATTTATCATTTAGTATAAGCATCGATAGCCACACATATTCTAGCATAGTTGACCCTTTTTGTTTCAATATTGGCCAGATCAAAACACAATAGTCACCCAATTGAGCTAGCAAGATAGCTCAATACTTTTATGGTCTAATAATTAAGAGGTTTATCATGTAATCAAGGCCACACAAGTTTGTTAATTTGTCTAATTTCTTTAAATTTAACACTTGCACTTATTGCTTTTATGAGAAATGATTTTTTGTGAATGTTCCAAGGATTAGATTTTATAAATGTATCCACTCCTCTAAAGAGTTAATTTCAAAAAGAAAATATCTTAATTGTTCACCATGATATGAAGAAGTCCAAAGCTCTTCTAAGTAGCCAATGTTTTCATTATAGGAAAAGGAACTCTTTTATCAAAAAAGCAATCAACAAAAGTGAATTTCCATTTCTAAGCTCCCACGTGTAGAATGAAGATGGGGGTAGAGACTATTAGGTGGTCTGAAGTAGTGTCAGGGGGAAAATAAGAGAGCTTATCTTCTGTATTCAAATTACTGACAACTTGAACCCATAAAGGCTTGGAATGAAAACTGTTGGAAGGGATAGAGTTGTTGGAAGCAATAAGGAGATTATAAGTGAGAGTTGGAGGAGAATGAAACTTTTGCAGAGACAAGAAGATTTCAATTTTTGACATAGTGTTTTATCAGTTTGTTAAAGGAAGGATTTGCTATGTAAAAGGCCTCTAGAGGTAGAATTTAATTGGAATGCTACTGTAAAGGAGGAGTATAGAGATTGTGTGATTGAAGAGAAGGATGAAGAAGGATACAGATTGAATAAGAAGGAGACACACTTGACAAAAGAGGGATAGGAACATTAGGATTCAACTTAGAAAGCATGTAATGAAAGCCTTCATTTGAGCTTAAGAGTGAAGGGTGTATGAGTAGGTAGAAAAGGAGAAAAAGGAGATCAAGTTCCAAAAGCAGTACTATGACACTAGTAATTCGAGGCATGGAAGAAGCTTTATGCCATTATGTTTCTGTTTCATGTTTGGTAAATTAAAAACTATATTTCCATTGAAAATTTGATGCCTTGTTTGCATGGCCTAGAGTAATTTTGCAGTCTTTTATTAAACCATGTGTCCAATTATCTATGCCTTTATTGTGTACATTGGGGACAATGTACAATTTTAAATATAAGGAAGCGATTTTTAAAGCTTTTTGTAATTTTTATTAATTAATATCCCTATTTAGTTAAAATTTGTCCAAACTACCTTAAATTACTTAATTGAATTAGTATGCAAAAGGATGAAAGTTAAAATAAACTTTTTTTATAAGTCATATTTTTAGTAATCACTGGGATAATTTATTTGAGTGAAAATTGCATATTATTTATACACACGAATCATGGTTGTGGTCTTTTGAGCCTAAGAGCAAATACATTACTATTTTAAGCTCTTTTATTCTTTAATGTGTGTTATTACACATAGTTGGATGATTGTAGAACTTGTTTTTATTATCCTTATTTAGACCATATTATTAAATTAGAAGCATTGAAATGATAAATGCATTTGGATTAAACCTTATGTTTCAGCCTATTTTCTTGATTATTATCCTACCATATTTTATCCCTTAGGAGTAACCACTTTTGAGACTTAGCCTTTTCATTGATTATAACCATATTAATAGCCTTTACCTTATTTTTCATGAAAGCTGTTTCATTATTCTCAAACCATAAAAGATTTACATTTACTTAATTGCTTGAAACATGAATTATATTGAAGAATTTAGAAAAGAAGTTCCAATATTCCTTTTGACTGCTGGCACATGGCGAATGCTCAACAAAATAAAAAAATAATATATATTTCAAGCATCAAAGATATAGATTTCATATCGTACAATTCAAAAGGTATTATACTGACCAGAAAACGGTATAAATCAATTTCTTTAGTACTAGCTATTGATATCAACTAGTACTAAATTTTTGTCTCGAGCTAGTTAGTGCCAGTTGTTATTTGAAATATCAGTCAATACTGTAAACTTTTAAATCTCTAGGGACTAAATAGCAAAAAGAATTAAACAAAAACAAAATAAACCCATGTATTCAGATGGCAAACTAGACCACCCATTTTCATCTCTCTTGCCTCTCTACCTATTTTCAAGTTTTCATTATTCATTCTCCCTCCCTCCAACATTCATTGTAGTCAACCATCCACTGCTACTACTCCACCACCCATAGCCACTGCCATCACACCATGCTATGCTTCACCATCGGACTTACCCAATGTTGCACGCTGGCCTCAACCTCTAGTCAAACCACCTGCCCAAGCTTGGTTTCTCCACCCATTCGCAACTGTCTACACCACTCTAACATTGCCTTTTATTGCTGCTACAATCTACAACTGCCTTGCTGCTCACCTAAAAAATGAAAAGATTGCATAAATCAAGATTTCCATTTTTCATATCTAGACCCGACCTGACACGACCTAACCTAAATTGCAATTTGTAATTTTTTGTGTGTTTTGAATTGCTTGTTTCTAGTTTGAATTGCAATTACATTGTGTTTTATTTATGTCATGTGTGTTTTATGAATGGTTTATAAAATATGCCTTAGAAAATTTGGGTTTGAAAGTTGAAATTGTTAGTGTGAGTTGTTCAATTTCAACGTAATTTAGGCATTATGAATTTATAAAGAAATGAGATCAAAATAATATTGTGTATGAATCATGGAATAACATTTAAGTATTGTGTATAATTCAAGAATATGCCATAATATTTGTTATTTTAACAATCATAAAAATGAGATCAAAATTAATGCATTAAGTTGTTAATTTGTTAATTAATTTATATGAAACATACAATTTATTAATTATTGCTTGTATATAAAAAAGTATTCTACATATGATTAATCATTTAAATGTAAGATATAATATATATAATTAAATCATTTAATATATGTGATTAAGTTAAGAAAATTAAACGTTTGCATTTTTATATTGTTTATTATTGTCAAGAAATAAAATTACAAATATTAGTATTATCTTATGTGTAGAAAATACACATTTATCATCTTATCTTATGGTTAGTTAAATACATAGTAGAAAATAGAATGTGAATTTATTAATTTAATTTTGACACATGTATTTATTTATTTTTACAAATAAATTGAAGGAAGTTCAAGTACTCTTAATAATTCAACCACTTCATGAAGGTGTTGGATTGGTTCCCAAAATGAAGAATCATAACATTTTTTTTGTTTTGTAACAAGCATTTAAAACGTGGAGGAATCATCATATTAAAGAAGCATTTAGATGGAGTCTAAGTTGATGTGAAACCTTGTAAAAAAGTTACTCATGATGTGAAATGGAAAATGAAGACTTTTCTTGAAGAGTATTAGTATGAGAAAGATAGAAGGCAAAGATTGAATTACAAAATTAGTAGTGGGAGTTCATTTGTTGGTGCTCAGGATGATAGTGGGAATGTTGAAGGTGGTAGTATTCCTAGCCAATAAGAAGGGAATGTTGCACTTGATGTTAGGAAAAGAAGAAGACAAATGTCTAACTTTTTTGCATTATAAACAACTCCTGGAGTTTAGCCTTGAATCCATAGTGCCTTACGATCTAGAGAAGCAACTCATAATGTGGATAAGGCAATAGCTAAATGTTAGTATGATTCAGGTATAACATTCAATACTTCCCAGTCGTATTATTATTGGTCTACAGTAGATTCTATTGCCTCTTACAACCCAAGAGATGACATGTGCTTAATTGATTGTATAATTATTCCTTAACATTTAGTGATTAATGACATGAAATTACTTAAGATACTTACTTTGACTTATATGTGATTTTAGGCATAATTCAGAAGTGAAGGAGTTAAAGTGAGTCGAAAGCACTATATTTGGGCTGTTTTTTCAAAGAATCACACTCAGTTGTCTTTATGGAGCAAGAAGAAGAAGATTAGAGCAAGAATAATGCAAGAAGAAGATAAGAAAATGAAGAAAATGTCAAAGAGTTTTGACGGCCATGTTGGAATGAATGCACAGCCGTGAGCAATGGGACTGCATGGGCGTGAGTTATTTCTCATGACCATTCAAGGTGACCAACTGCCATTCCATTGTGTGTGACATGAGTGGAAGCAAGGAACGGGAGGTTGAAGCAAGAACGTGAATTTCATAGGACTGCATGATGTCTCATCCACACCCACACTAGCTGTCTCATTCCAATACTAGTTATCCATTTATCACATTTTGAACTAGCTCTTTAAGGTATAAAGAATGTGAGGGCAGCTGAAAAAAGACACCTATCCATTCCAATTAAAAACCTATCATTTGGATGAAATGGAGGGTGTGTGATATATGGCTAAAGGAGGGATCAGGGACACCCGTACATTTTGCCTTAAAACCTAGCTGCATCATATTTTGTTGAGGGAACAACATAGCTTTTGAGAAAAGGAGGAGAAAGTGTCAATTGTAGTTGAGAGCAAAAAGATAGTAGAGAACTGAAAGGGGTGAGAGGGCTATAATAAAAGAGAGTGAATAAAAAATAACAGCGCTCTTTACCAAGTCCTCTTTGGTTTTCCAAGCGTGGTGGTCGGCTAGATGAAAGATTGGAGGGCTTTCGACTGGGAGAAAAATAGAGAGGGAGCTTCAGAAGAGATGGGAAAAAGGGACAAACCCCTTAACCTTGAGAGATCCATGGAAGGGCAGCTTCCTGACATCGATTCAATGGGGATATCGACGTCGACGACCCGGTTAAGCACTCTTTCTTTGTATTTTTTATTTTCTTTCTCTCTTTATAAATTGATTATGTTATCCTAAGTGTATGGATTTGGGTATTGTGAAAAGATTATTTGAATGTGTTCATTAGATAGTTTTATTACAAACCCATTGCTAGAATATTCAGTGTAATTCGTAATCGTTATGTTGAATTTCATTTGTAGCAACTAATGGTTCATAATCATTAGGGATAACATAACCTATGATAAATAATCTGAGCTTGTGTGATTATTGCTTAGATTGGTCTGTTTTTCTCGTTCATAAGGTGGCTATCTGATTAAACTTAGAGAGTGTCTCCTAGGTTATTCGATAGTGAGGATTAATTAACGAGCTCCTCTTATTTAACTATGACCTAAGGAAAAATCGAGATTAATAGAGCTTGTTGTTAACCTACGAATAATAGTTCAAAGAGAGATGTGAAGATAATAATTCAATGAAATATGATTAATAGAGTATAGGCCGAGATTGAACTAAAGAACCAGACTCCTAATGAATTCATCACTTTTATCATTTTTGCCTTGTTTTCTTTAATTTGCTTTTGTTAGTTTAGCTTCATTTTATTTTCTTGTTTGATAAACTAACCAAACCCCTCATAACCTAAACACTGTTTAATTTCATTTTAAAAGCTTTACACACATTCTCTGTGGGATCGACCTAGACTCACCACTACTATAGTAGTAGGACTAGTTTATTTTGTGAAGTGTTATGATGCGCTACCAGGAGAAAAAGCTCCTTTAATTTTTTATTAGATTTATTTATGAAATTGAAATTTATTTATATGAAAGAAAAACGGCTTGTGCTACTTTTGGGTGTTCAATCATGTGTGATGGTCCTATAAATAGAAAAAAATAAGCCTATTATTAACTTTTTTAGTTTATTTTATAAAGGGCAAAATGTTTTTTATGTCGATTGATGCATCTGGCCGTGTTAGGAATGTTGATACTTTATTTGAAATATTTGATAAAGTTATGAATGAAGATGTGCCAAAAAATATTGTTCAGTTAATTATTGACAATGATTTTGCTTATAAATCGGCTGGAAGAAGATTGTACACTAAATATAATTCTTTTTATTGGACTTTTTATACTGCACATTACATTGACTTGATGTTGGAAAATATAGGGGATGGTAGGTACTTTCCTATTATTGATGAGACTATGCAAAAAGCAAAAAAGGTGACCAAGTTCATCTATAATTATACATAGGTTTTGAACTTAATAAGAAAGGATTTCGCTAATGTTAGGAATTTGTTTCATCTTTCTATTGCAAGATTTGTAACAAATTTCTTATCACTTTAGTGTTTTATTATAATAAAGAAAGAGTTCAAGCAAATATTTACAAGTGATAAGCGAGTTACATCTCTGCATGCTAGTTCTAATGCTTGATTGGAGGTTTCTAACATTATTCTTGAAGATAATGGATTTTGGTCTTAGTGTCAATTTTTCATCCAATTTTGTGAGCCTTTGGTGAGGTTTACTTCGTCTGGCTAATAGTGATGAGAAGGCAACAATAAGTTATTTTTATGATGCCATAGAGAGAGCGAAGGAAGAAATCAAGGTCAATCTAAAAAATTAGCCTTCTTTTTACACACCTTATCTTTCTGGCATCAATGAGTGATGAGAAAGGAATTTGTTCTCTCCGTTATCTATAGCTAGGGAATTTTTAATCGTAGTGTCTATTTTAGACCATATTTTATAAAGAAAGCTAAAGTTAATAGAAAAATGCTATTAACTATTACAATAGTTGTTGCCCATGAAATGATGTAAGATCTCTTGAGCTCACAACTAGAGATTTATAAGGATGCTTTCGGTAATTTGGGAATGCCAGTTACTATTCATAAAAGAGACAAACTTAATTCAAGTATATATTTTTTTCACTTTTGTTACTTGCTGAAAATTAATCATCACTTTATTTTATTTATAATGCTACTTTTATTGTCTTACAGTTGTTTGGTAGGACCAATTCGGAGGTGATGTTCTAGAATTTTAGTAGTTTGCAATTCGAATTCTAAGTTAATGTATAAGTGCAATAGGGTATGAAAGGAATTAGAACACATTTGAATTCATCCATTCTAAGGAAAGGACTAGATTTGAGAACAAAATATTGAATGTATTGGTCTTTGTTCGATACAATTTAAGGCTTTAGAAAAGGTATGTTATTATCATTATTAAGTTAGGTATAATTTCTTATCAATTTTTAATAATT
This sequence comes from Erythroxylum baracoense, assembly GCA_025629805.1. Lineage (NCBI taxonomy): Eukaryota > Viridiplantae > Streptophyta > Magnoliopsida > Malpighiales > Erythroxylaceae > Erythroxylum > Erythroxylum baracoense. The sequence goes on along the minus strand of JAOTAY010000007.1, from coordinate 6,157,367 downwards.
TAATTTTATTGTTTAATAGGACTCTTGATATAACAAGTAGTTTTATAGATCTAATTTGCATTGATAATATTGATCTTTGAGCAGGTATTTAATTAGTTGTAATTGTTATTTATTATTCTTTTTATTTGATGTTTTGATGTAATTATTATTTATTATATGATGAAATTGTAATATTTTAAATACTTTGTATTCTTCTTAATTTTATATTTGTATGATGATTAAATGCTCTTTTTTCGTATTGATTGTGATTATTATTTATATATGAAATATGTGAAAAATAGTGTTAATAAAAAATAAGTTGTTGTTATTTTAAATTTCTATTATTATGATTTTTGGAGACAAAGTGTCAAACTATAAATTATACAATACTATATATTAAAGCATTATTTTGCAATTTTAAAAAATAAGGATTATTTTATAAATTTAAAAATTACCCAAAATAGTACTTGATATTGATCAGTACCGATGTATAGTATTCATAGCATTGCAAAGCATAGAAAAAATTAGTGTTAAAGTTATTGAACCAATGGAATTATGGTGTGAAACACTTATATTGTGAAGAACTTAGTTTCATGTAATTTTATTTATATAAATTTCCTTCATTATTGTTAACCTTTTTATCATCCCTATCATATCGTTACCTAAGCCTCATTAAAATTTTGTAACAAGACCTTTTAATTTTTGTTTTTAGTTTACTTGTGGTTAAGAATCCGCCTATGTATTGATTTGAGAGTTCCTACACTTTTCACCCTAACACTTTGAGTGCATTAAGTGAATCCTTGGTGAGGGTGTGAAAATTTGCACTTTTGATTTCAAAAATATTATTTACGTTATTATTATAATATTAGCCTTTGAAGGTTGGTTCTAGGATGACTTGAATCTAATTGTATGTTAATTTGATTGATATGACATGATGACTTAGAATGTGGATGGATAGGTTGAGTTTAATAAGGGATGAATGTTTGTAAGGTTGATAGTTTAGATTATGATTTGCTTAAGGACAAATAAAAGCTTAAGTGTAGAAATGTTGGATAAATGATTAATTGATTATATTTATATAACCATAGTTAGTGTGTTTTGCTTATTGTTTAATAATTTTATATTATTTTTAATATTTATTTTTTCAAGTGTGTTTTTAGGTGATAATTACCTTTATAGACCAAAAGGAGAAGAATTTGGGTAAAATTAAGGCATAAAATGGAAGATTTGAAGCAACTTTGGAGATACATGGTCATGTATAGGGATAATGTAAGTCAATGTAAAAATGTGAAGCTTAGAAGATATTGTTTATGTCTGTATATGTTGACATACACAGCCTTTTATATTTCCCATATAAGCTTCTGTGATAGTGTTCAATCATGATTTAGAGGGTATTTTGAAATACATGGTTGTGTAAGAGATCATGTATATTACAGAAACTATAGTTTTTGCTGTAAAAGGAAATTATGAAGGAACGAGTTAGGAGAGGAAGCGACTAAAGTCAAGTTAGACACTAGAAAAGCAAAGAAGAGGCAGTTGTAAACAAAGTACGAAGGAAAATATGAAGATTACATCACGAGATATGATAGAGGGCAACCTTTGATCTATATTCAAGAAGACTTAATTAGAGATAAAAGGGGATATAGATTATGAATTCTTTTATTTCTATTTGTTCTTCTGAATATTTGATGATGGATTTGTTTTCTATACTTATGAACTAATTTTCATAATGTCTAGGTGTAATGAACCCTAAGTTAAGATTAATAATATAATATAGTCTTTATTCAATGCAGTTTTATTTATTGATTTGTTATGACTCAATTATACGTTTATATTCTTTAACTGATATGTCTGAAATATTAGTCCAATTTTTGGTTTCATATGATTGATATTGAAACTGTAGGTGGTTTAAGATACTATGATCTTTGGCAATGATTTTTCTCACCATACATAGATTTATCTAATTTCTTAGAGATTTGAACTATTCTCTTTTTATTCTCACTTTGCTAATACGATCCAAACTCAGTTCTCTTGCAAGATTAAAATATTTCACATTGATAATGCAATAGAATACAAAAGTACAAAATTCACCCACTTGTTTGCTCAACAAGCGACTATTATTCAAAGATCCTACCTAAATACATCTCAACAAAATGGTTGAGTTGAATGCAAATATATAACACACTCTTAATATAGTTCAAGACCTCCTTATATCCTTTTCTTATCCTGAAACCTTTGGGGAAAATTTTCTCTTACTACTATATATATTATCAATCGCATTCCTTCCCCTATCATAGGTAACCTCTCTCTTATAAGCGCTTATATATTCATACTCTTAACTATCAGTGTCTTAAGGTTTTCAGTTGTGCATGCTTTGTTCTTCCCTAACCTCATAAGTATACTAGACTAGAACCAGAAGCACGCTTATGCTATTTTCTTAAATATGGCATAAACTCCAAAGGGTATAGATGTTGCGATTTCTTATCTCAAAGACTTCATTTCTCTCAATATAAGACCTTTTGGGAACATTCTCACAGTAGTTCTTTTTATCCTACCATATCTTTGCTTCCTGGCATTCTCCTACAAGTCCATCTTACAACTCTACCAATTCAACATAACCAACACTTAATTCCATTATATGTTCCTCAAATATGGATCCTCCACCTTCATTAAGAAACCTTTCCTATTATACTCCTCCATCAAAATATGTTGAGTCTCAATAACTTCCCTATTACTCTACTCAAATAAGTTAACCTTCTATTTATCGTAAAGATTTCCACTATTGTTTCTTTATATGAACCTTTCACCTACCGTGAGGTCAACATTGACTGTTTATGGCAATAACCAATGGCCAAAAAACTACAAGCTCTCTTCAAACCAGTACCTAGGACTTGATTAACTTAACTCTAGACGAGTCTATTATTGGCTATAAATGGGTCTATAAAGTCAAGACCTAAGCTAATGGTTCAGTTAAAAGATACAAAGCCAAAATGGTTGTTAAAGCGCTTACTTAGGAATATTGAATTAACTATAAAAAGACATTTTCTTCTATAGCTCATTTAACTTCAGTTCGTAATCATCTTATTACAACTACTATCAGTAAGTGTTGGGAACTATTCTAGACGGATGTCAAGAATGTCTTTTTTAATGGTAATCTTATTGAAGAAGTTTATATGCAACCTCCACCTACGTATGACCATACACTTAATAAAGTCTGTTACCTTTGTAAAGCATTGTAAGGACGTAAGCAAGCTCTTCGAGCCTAAAATATATCAAATTCAACACTACCATTGACTATCTTGGCTTTAAATTTATCTTTTATAATCATGTATTATTTCTTTGTAAAATAGATCAAGGATGCACACTTCTTCTTCCCCATGTTAATAATAAATGAGGATGACACACACGGTATCTCTACTCTAAAATCTTTTCTCCATCAATAATTTGAAATGAAAGATTTAAGCAACATGACCTATTTTTTAGGCTTTGAAGTATCATATGATGACTCGAGTTAACTGATCTTATCTCCCATATTGGCCTCGTTCATATCGAGACTACTAGGGCTCCACTTGACTTTAGTGACAACATTTTTGCTACTGTCAAAAATCTTCTTAATGATGGTACATTTTATTGATAATTAGTGAGCAATCTTATGTACCTAATTGTCACTTATCCAAACATTTCACATTGTAAGTCAATTTACACCTGTTTTTTGGAATATAAAAGATTTCACTAACGTAAGATATATACAGATTAGTCTTAACACCTTCTTTGTAATACCAAGAGAAATTGACTAGTTATACTTAATTTTGAAAACAACGCCTAAATATTATCTTATTTATTAAAAATACATATTTGAAGTTTTAAAAGATAAGGTGCACTTTAAAAAGGTTAGGAATTTAATCGATTCTTTTTAAATTAACACTTTTATTATTTATTAAAAATACATATTTAAAGTTTTAAAAGATAAATTGCACTTTAAAAGGGTTAGGAATTTAATTTATTCTTTTTAAATTAACAATTTTATTAAAAATCTTTAGAAAGTTCAATAATTGGAGTCGCCCTTGGGAAAATGGAGAGCTAAGCAATTCGGGTAACAACCCGGACATGTAAGAAATCCAATAACCCGAAGGCGAAACCAGTAGAGAATAACAAAGCCGAGTGGCAATTATGCAATAGAGCAAGAAAATATCTAACCCTTTCCCTTGGAAGACATGTCAAAAGTAAAAGACCGAATACTCTCGAAGGTTCTTCCTTCGACGCACCCACAAAGCCCCTTCGCTCTCTCCTTCTCTCAAAGTCCCGCGAGATATTTTTCTCTCTCATTCTTAATAAACAGCCCACAAAGACAGCCAGAATTTTTCTTCCTCTCAGATATTACTAAAACTAGTGGCTGCCTGCTATAAAGATAGACGACAACAATTTCAACTACAACTATAACAATCGGCTTATTGTCATATAGATAAATATATATATTTAGAGAGAGCGACAGTTTGTGCTCTCTTCTGAGGTTTTGAGTGGTGCTGGGTGAATTAGAGATGGAGCGGGAAGGAGGATCCAACGCCGGATCTTGCTATTACTCCGTCCTCGGCATTCGCAAGGACGCCTCCTTCTCCGATATTCGCACTGCCTATCGCAAACTCGCCATGGTAATTCTCTTATTTAAACTTTTCATTCAATTCTTTATTTTTTCGGATCAAAAGTTTTAGTCTCTGTTTTCTTTTTTGTGTTAATGGAGAAATGGCATCCTGACAAGTGGGCCAAGAACCCGAGCGTTGCCGGAGATGCAAAACGGCGGTTTCAGCAAATCCAAGAAGCTTACTCCGGTATTTTTATTATTGACTTACCTCCTCAACAACTTTTTTAGCCTTTAGTCTTTTTGATTTTCAAAGTCTTAACGCCGTGATCCTCTGTTGAGTCGTTTCTGACTAACGTCCGTTGATTTTTACAGTCCTCTCCGATCAATCTAAGAGGTCATTGTACGATGCAGGTGTCTACGATCCACTAGAAGAAGAAGACCAAGTTTGTTCTAATTTCTAAATAAATATCTTAACTTCCTTTATTATTAGTTGTTTTTTTCCAAATGTTGATATTTATCTAGCTTTAATCTTACCCATGGGTCTAGTTGGTTCCTTTCTCAATTGATTAACCGACTGTGTGGGGTTTTCTTTTTTTTTTTTTAATGGTCAATTTTGCGATGTGACTCTGGAAATTATGAATTTTCTCAAATCAGGACTTTTGCGACTTTATGCAAGAGATGATTTGCATGATGAATAACGTGAAAGACGAGGTATCTAATTCCATCTTCTTTCTAATTCCTTTTGTACCCCTGAAAATTTGCCCTTTTTTAATGATGCGGAGGGTGTAATGGTAATAATTTGGGACCCACCGATGGGGTTCATCTGTTGGTTGGTATCTTCATAGGGAGATAGTTTTGAAGATCTTCAGAGGATGTTTGTGGAAATGGTTGGCGGAGATGGCCGGGACACCTTTGACCTCCATGACGATCCTACGGATCCTAAGAGGCCACGTGTCAACTCATCTAAAGGTAGTGCGGTGAGACGCGGCACGTCGCGCTGTTGATGTACATGAAATTGTACTGGATCCTATCCCCAAGTTGATATTATTTGTTTCAAGTATTGTTGATGTTGGTTCTTCTAATCTGTGGTCTAGTAGAATCCAATTTTCTTACGCAACATGCAAATGGACGGTATTGGTCTTCATTTTGTCGGTTTGATATGGAAATGGTTATCGAAGTTTAGATCCAATTGCATTGGTGATTGACAATTGTTGATGCTGACTTGGGACCACATGGGGTCTGTAATACTTAGAAGCTGGTACTAGGAGCGGGAGTAGCTAATTCTTAGGCAATGTGCTCTATTCTTTCTTCTTCTTTGTTTTTTTTTCCCTCTCTCTCAACAAATTGAACATGGTTGGCTGAAAGCACAAGATTTAAAGGCTCATGTTGTTTGCGTCTATATATGTATAATTTACATGCTTGTGTTCTCTTTTTATTTGTAACTGAGTCTAGATGTTAGCAAGTACCAAGTGACTCAAAGGTAACACATATCACCAATAACATATTCCTTCCCTAAGCGTTCTAATCGAAAGTACCGGATATCACGAATGGTAAAGGATATCTCAAATATAGATGGATCATTCGAGATAATAATGAGATTGAGATTTCGAAGTAAATTTTTGTTTTTTCAAAGCTTAATTTAACAAATAAAAGTAAAAAACTAGTGGATTTGGATACGGTGGCTAAGTTGGGTACTAAAAGAAGTATCATTGATTGGGTTATAAAAGGATGCTTTCTGGTTGTTCATACACCTAATATGTTTTTAAGTTGGGGCCGTAATTTATCTTAGATGGTTTTGCTTGTATTCTTTATTTTGTATGGGGTAAGTTATACAAAAAATGGTTTTATTTCATTTAAATTTAAAAGTTAAAATATTTTATTATTATTGCTATTTTAATTTATTAAATTAAAATAGCAATAATAATAAAATATTTTAACTTTTAAATTTTTTAAATATTTCTTAAGCTAACAATGTTAACATAATAAGGTATGTCAGTAGACTTGGCACATGATAGACAAGTGAAAATTAAAATTTGTGTCAGATTATTAAATTAAAATATTACGATAAAAATTATTTATTCTAAGATCTGTCTTTTTTTTTAATTTGTCTATCACGTGCTAAGTACGTGGTATGTAATGTTGTTCCCCTTTTTAGTCCATCAGTGGGACTGAGAGATAATCCCAAAAGCTCTGTCGCTCACTTCAATTAATGTTTTTAAGCAGATACTGTCTAGAAAAGAATCAAGTAATCTACTACTTCTTTCAGTGTTTGACATATGATATGGTGTTTTAGATATTGTTACAAAGAAGATGTGTTTTGTTAGAATGAGTAACAGGAATAAATTATTCACTAGAGAAATACATGACCTAGTAGTCTAGATTTGAAAGTTCACATGGTAGATAATTAGATATTACTTTGATCGTGCAAGTCCAGCGTCACGCTGTCACCATCAGTACAATGGTTAAATCCCACTCGTGAAATCAAACCAAGAAACTAGAAACAAAAGTGCTATTTAATAGATTTCATCTTAGAAATAGGCAGCTCCAACTCAGAAAGCAGAAACTTAAAAGTATAACCAACACTACTTTGACGACCAACTTATAAAACCAACGTGGACGTTCTTATTGGTCATCTTGAAAGGGTTAGGTGTAAACCCAGATCGAATCCTCTTGGGGCTGGAGTTACTAGGTTTTACTTGCGTGATGTTCGTGATTTGTAATCCACCAGAAGAAGAAATACAAGCTACCGTAAAAACAGATCAAAGCTCTACCACCACTATCACGTGCAACTTAAACAAAACAAACACAGAAGCTGGTGGAAGAGGGGGATATTAGTTTATAACTCAAAAAATAGATTTTAGATTTATGTTTTGTATTTTAATTCTATATTAGGTGTCAAAAAAGAAAAACACCAGTGGAAGTGGGAGGTTTTAGTTGCAACTCGAAAAATAGATTTTAGATTTAATTTTTGTTTGGTTTATTCTATTTTAATTATCGTTGTTAAAATTGTCAACAAATAATTCATGTCACAGATCATGCGAAAATTATACAATATACGTGGCATTATTGAACCTCAATTAAAATGGATATTTGAGAATGAGTAGAACATTAATGGCATATGTCAAATAAGTAAATAAATAAATTTATTATATTTAAATATTAATTGTTACTTATATTTAAAATACAATAATATTTTAAAATTATTATATATTTTGATTATATTTGTTAATTGTAAATAACATTATTTTAACGTGGTAATAAATTAAGTTTTAATTATCAATATTTATAAAAATTTTATTTTTTATAAATAATTAACAATTAATATTATTGATTGACTTTACTGTTAATAAATAAAATTTTATGATATTTATATATCATTACTTATTTCAAAAGTACACACAAATATTTGATATACAAATGGTTATTCATTTCTATTAATAATTAATAATTAATAATATATTTATATTTTATATTTTATTAATAATTAATAATGTATTAATACTAATGTTTGTCTCTCATTGAATTTTTATATTTTGTTATATAATAGTAATACTAATAAACAAAATGATTAATATGTTACAACAATTTGTAACAATGTGTAATAATATTTATTTTATTTATAATAATAATAATCATGTGATAATTAATATTTTATTTTGTTTGTTCATAATTTATTTATAAATAATTTTGAAATATGTTTATAAATACTTTATATATTATACGATTATTCAATACTAGTCTAATAGACTAATGACACCAAAAACATTACATGCACTAAATTTAATGGCCAATATGATGATAAACGTTAATCATCAGTACGCTATAAGATATTAAAAAATTAATTAACATTAATACTAAGTTTAAAAAGTTAATGATAGAAAAAAGTTAATCAATAATGACTTATATAAAAAAACTTAATCAATAATTATTGATAACTAGTAAAATTTATTAAGTTAATTTTATATATTAAAAATGTAAATTATACTAAAATATAAGATAAAATAAAAATTCAGTGAAAGACTTAGTTTATTATCATGTTAAATTAATCAATATATTATCTGTTATTAATAAATTAAGATAATATTAAATATTTATGTATACTTGGTGATCTAAAAAATGAGATATAAACATGATAAATAAATAAAAGAATAATAACATTTTATTTATTAATAAAAATATAAATTATAAATAAACTAAGAAATTATTTATCTTAATTATTAGTAATATTACATAATAAAACATTTAGTGAAAAAATTTCTATTATATTAAACTAATAAATATAATATTAATAATTAATAGATATAATTAGTTTTGATTTTTAATTAATATTTATATAAGTACTGGTATATAAAATTAATAAATTAATTTATTTGATGCATGTTTCTCTTATCTTTTACTAATTCTTAATCAACCGTGAGTGTTTTTACGTGGACTCTCTATTAACTAATTTAAGTACGATAATTATTAGAAGGGCTTTTCCTTATCTATAAGGGTTTTATTTTAAATTTTAAAAGTATAATAGGTTTTTTCTTTTAAAAAAGAAGCAAATCATAGAAAACTTAGGGTCATTTAAAATTTAATTTTGGGGCAATGGACTTAAAAAGTTCATTTATGTTCTTTCTACAACAATATGATGATGGATGATGAATTCTAAGGAAAAAAAAAAGAAAAGAAGAAGAGATGCTTAAATCTTTTTGTTGATTTCAACGAGTGAACTCTTTTTGTAAAGATTTTTCAATTTCTTATTTCATTAAATTTTCTTGGAATTTGTTTATATATATATATATAATAAATAATACAATCTTAAAATAATAAATTCGATTCATTTTTAGAAAACTCTAATGCATTTTAATATGTAAACTAGTTTTCTTTCCTTGCATTGCTTTTCACAATATAGAAAAATCATGTGTTTTTCTATACTGTGACGACGCGTTATAAAAAGGAAAAAGCAATGTTTTCTTTTCATTTGTTTTGCACTCCTCAATTAACAACTCCCTTTGTTCTTCGCATCATTTTTTCTACTTATCCAACGACCTCTTCTTATGCTCTTCTCTGTCTCTTCATCTCTCCACGGTTGGTTGTTTGGTTGAGGGTAATAGAATATCTATTACCCATCTATTCCTATGTGTTAATACTTTGTTTGGTTTAAAAATGACCTGTAGAATACTATTCCTAAGCATTACCTATTCTACAGATAGGAGAATAGCCAAAGACGCTTACCCCCATCTTTACATATTCCGCACACATCTGGAATAGGTTAAAGCGAGTTTCTCTTCTCTTAGACAAGCTTTACCCCTTGTCTATTTTTCTCAACAAATTTCTCACTCACGCAGCAGCACACGCTTCGTCTCTGGCTCAGTGGCCCTTTCTCTCTGCAACTTACAAGCTTTCGATTATCTCTCCGTCGATAACCTCAAGATTATGTCTTTTTGATTTTTGCTTCTGTCTCTGTAAGTTCTCGCTATTTCTCTTCCTTTTTAATTTGATACATGATTTTATTTAATTATCTCGTTAAAACCTAAAAGCTACGATCTTTTTCATGTCAAAACACTGAAGAATTTTTAAGTGCTTGGTACTTGTGATGCTTGACCCTTGTTTGGTTGCCAAGAAATTGAGGGAAAATTAGAATATGCAGAGATGGGGTGTTTTTGAGAAATGTCTATGAAAATAGAGTGAAACTAAAACCCGAAATTAACACCCTTTGGTGAAAAATGATGAATTGCTCAGGTTTTGGTTTGATTCTTGTTTCAAATCTTGATATTTTAATGATTTAGTTCGTTAAACAATGGACTGAGGTGGGTACTGATCTGCAAGTAATGTAATGTCATTAACTTGAGCTTGTATAAGGTGATATAGACGAGGTGTTTTGAGTGATAGGATGTACTGGGTTTACTCTGCATGGTCAGCTTCATATGGACTGGCTAAATGAAAGGATTCTGAAAGCTTTTGACTAAAATTTATACATCTTCTTGACATGTTTATGTGTATAATCAAATACATTCACAATCTAGTGCTTAAAATTGTGGACCTTCGTGTAGAAGTCTTCAAACTCAATATTTTCGTATGTTCATTAACCTTTTATTTTGTAGTTATTGTTATAGAAATCGTTATCTTTTAGACATTTATTGAATGAGTTATTGAATATATTTAATAATCTGCAAATTATGTATTCTCAGTAAATTATTCGACGAGTCAGCAGTTTGGGTTTAAGTAACAACTTCAATCTAGTTGTTTTGCAGCTCTCAGCATGTCTTTACTTCCAGCCAGCTATCCTGTTTCATTTTTCAAGATTATAGAAAACTTTTGAAGTTTTAGGTAATGAATGCTCTAGACAACAGAATAAAATATACCTTTTTAACTTCTTACAGATGCCTTCGGCTTTTGTTTAGGGTGGAAGTCCGTATGGAGGAAGTCAAAAGATAAAAATCCTGTAACAAGTAAGTTTGGACTTTGGAAATACTGGCCAATTATATTCTTTTAGTGTGTTAAGATTTGATTTTGTTTCTTTTATTGTTAACCACATGCTTGTAGTTTCTAAATATTCTAATGGCTTTAATTGATTACTTTGCATTTGCAATATGCCCATTACAGCCTTCTTATCTCCTTTTTGATGAACTCAAGCATTGATTTCCCATTAATCTTTTCATTTAATGGTAGGCTGTTTCTTCATTTCTAATGTACATTTCTCAACCATATGCTATCATTTGTTTCAATTAGAGAGTATTAAGATACTAAAACAAATTCTAATGGTACATTGATCTACTACCAATGGTTCAAGAAAAAGATTTTTGCTAGGAATATGCTGAGAAATTAGATGGAAACAAGGTGAAATGTAGATTTTGCCAAAGAGTTTTGAATGATGGCATAAGTAGATTGAAGCATCATCTATCCCGACTGCCAAGTAAAGGCGTAAATCCTTGTAGCAAACTGAGAGATGATGTTACTGATAGCATGAGGGACATTATAGCTTCAAATGAGGATATTAAAGAGACTCCTAGTACCAAAAGGCAAAGGTCTACAGAAATTAGATCTCCTGGAAGCATTTTTGCTGCAAGTAAAAGTTTTGTACCTGTGGAGGCACCGTCTCTGGTTGCAAAAGTTTACCCCACTGTGGCACCAATGGCTATTTCCTTATTAAGCAACCAAGAGAGTGCTGAAAGAAGCATTGCTCTTTTCTTCTTTAAAAATAAGTTGGATTTAAGTGTTGCTCATTCTCCATCCTACCAGTTAATGACTGATGCAATAACGAAATGCGATGCTAGATTTACAGGCCCATCAACAGAAATGTTGAAGACAATGTGGTTAGAGAGGATGAAGTCTAAAGTGAGCTTGCAACTGAAAGATATAGAAAAAGAGTGGGCTACTACATGTTTCACTATCATTACTGATACATGGACTGACAACAATTCAAGAGCTTTAATAAACTTTTTGGTTTTCTCTCCATCCAAGATATAAAAATAGTAAAATTAATAATAATAAGAAATTTAATAATAATAAAAAATATAATTAATAATAATAAGGAATTTAATAATAATAATAATAAATATAATTAATAAAAAAATAATAAATAGAAAGTTAATAATAACATTAATTAATAATAATAAGAATAATAAATTTAATAATAATAAGAAGAAAATTAATAATAATAATAAATAAAACTAATAACAATAAGAAATTTAATAATAATGATAATAAATAAAAATATAAACATAAACATAAACATAAACATAAACATAATAATAATAATAATAATAATAATAATAATAATAATAATAATAAT
>JAOTAY010000007.1:6121917-6136777 GCA_025629805.1 Erythroxylum baracoense | reverse complement strand
TCAATCCAGTGTCTGCATGTTGGAATTATTAATTGAAACATGTATCAGGGAACATTCACTCAAATAAAGAGTTTATAATGATATCATCACTTTTAGATGTTTTTATAAAGTTTGGTGTGATTAAACTGGCGCCAGTAGTTTGATGGGCTAGCTACTCATCAAGTCTTAACACCAAGATAAGATCTTGTGTGTTAATTACCATATAGAGTAAAATGGAAGATTTAGAAGGAAAAACTAACATAAGGGCAAAACGGTAATTTTACCCATTTATTGAGTGGATGGCTATAATATAGTTCATAATAAAGTTTTCAATTGGACATCTTATTTGAAACATGTATTCTCATAATATTTAGTAATTCAAGAGTTTAACCAATTGTCTTTAGTGAAATGACAATTGGTTAATAAGCTGGAATTAATTATAATCAGATTAAATTACTTCTGGGCTTATTAGAGCTTGAATTATATAAGTCTAATTAGATTCCCCATTTGACTTATAGGAAGGTTATCAAGTAAAGTAAGAAATATAAATAGAGATTTTAAAGCCCATGATTGAATGTTGTGTTTACTTTAATTAGAAGCCCAAATGAACATTTAATATTGGGCTTGACTTTGGTTAGATTTGATTAATTAGATTAATTAAATTAAAACAAAGTTATTAAAGAAAGAAGGAGGGCATATTTCGATTTTTTATACCTAAATGTGCAGTTGCAAATTTAGCATTGAATTGCTAAATTAAAGATGGTTTTTATCATGCTTTATCATTATTAAATGGAGTAATGATCTTATCATTAAATGGTTTAATGGTTGTTTTTTAATGATAGCATGTAATGTAACTTTTTAGTATTCCTTCTTTCATCCATAACCGAAAATGAGAATGTCTCATTTAGGTTATTGGTCTTTTCATATAGCCATCTTAAACAAAAGAGAATAGTCACATTTATTGGCTTCTTTATGATTGATTAAAGAATGAAGTGATGCATGGGATGCACATCACATCTTTCTTTCATGATAACCGAAATTGACAAGGAGAAGAAGAAGGGTTCTTAGATTTTGTTTTGACTCACTTTCTCCTATCATGCATGCATAGCTGAAACTTGAATGAGAAGAGTCTCATTTTTTGCTTCTTTTTTTTAAGAAAAATCTCCTCAAAATACTTCTTCTCCTTTCCCACCAAAGGATTTCATTAACCAAAATGTCCAAGAAGAACAAGTGGTAGATCGGATTGGTCGTGGATACAACAAGGAGAGGATACATTGAGAAGGGAAAGGATACAAAAGAGTTAAAGTTATAGCAAGGATTTTGAGAGGATACATAAGCGAGGATTCAAAGCTGTAGCAAGGAGTCAGTATATTTCTACCACCTTGTTCTTATGTAAATTATTTTCCTTATACCGTATCATGTATAGCTGAAACATATTGATTTGGTTATGTTATTTCCGTTGCATTTTGATTTCGAAAAAGTTTTGAAATCTACCATTTAACCAAATCTTGCATGCTTTTGTTTTCAATCCAACATATCTACTATAGAGTTTGAATATAGAGATATAACATAATCATTGTATGAGATAATGTAGATATACCAACTCTTAACAAAATTTGGTTTTAAAGTCTCCCTATTATAAAAATTTTGGTGTGATAATCAAGTTGTCCTACATATTGCTTTTACTTTCATGTTTCACGAATGAACTAAACATATCAAACTAAACATGGTGTGATACTCATGTTATTGTTTTCAAAGTTTTATTAAAAATCTCAACTAAATAAGTTTTTCACCATGTTTAGTTTTCAAAGTTTTATTAAAAATATCAGCTAAATAGGTTTTTATTTTATTTTTTTAAAATTCTCAATTGCATAAAAATTTATATTTTAAAAAAAAATTAAAAAATAAGAAACAAAAATAAAAAACCACAATAGAAAAAGAGAAGTAGAACTAAATGATTTCAAATATTTTAAAGTTGTGATAAAATTAATGGTGCATAACTTAAAAGAAAAAGATTTCCTCATATTATTTTAATAAAAACGTTTTTAATTGAAAACTTTTATTAAATTAAGTTTAAAGCTTATATAACACCACTATGAGAGGTCAAAATTGTTGCATTATATAACATCAAATTCCAATATAACTAAAGCTAACTAAGAAATAAATGAAATACTTCACATTAAGTTCTAATTGCTCATCATCTATTTACTAGCTCCTTCATAAGCTTTATAAGCTAATAAGATTTCCCTAATCTAACAAATAGTTCTATTAGATAGTGCATGCTTATCGATAGAAGAATCTCTATGAAACCTATTGCTTCTTTCATACCAAAGTGCATAGATGCAATAATTAAAGGTTGTTTTAAAAAGAAAGTATTTTGTTTCATTATTTTGATTATATCATTTGCCTATTTAAGAATATTAATCCAATATGTTACCCCATAATATATCTGCAAGAGGTGTTGGACTCTTGACCACAGGACTTGTAAGTAAGTACACTGAAAGAACAAAAAGGCAATAGATTTTGAGGAAGTTTTACAAAGAAGACATAAGGTGTCTTGGCTGCTAAAGCATTTATCCTTGGTCTTCAATCTTTTTCTAGTAACCAACTAATTAATGAAGGAAGCCTTAGGAATAAGAGATTTAGCCCAAATCAAATTAAACCAAAACATTTTTTGTAAGTGTGGCCTGAGAAGCTGAAAACAAAATTGAATGGAGAATCAGTGTGAAGATTCATTCAACCAAATAACCTTATCATCATCTAGGAGATTTGGATTGTATAAGGTCAAGTTATCTATGACACAAGCTTATTCCTTAAAACTACAACCCCAATTCCCATAAGTGATTATTACACTAACTTTAGCATTAGGTCAAATTCTTAATATGAGTGAAGTTAACTCCTCCCTTCAAAGGGTCCAAATTAGACCATCTATCAAACTAGAACCAAGTGTTGTTTCCATTACCTATCAAGCTCTTAAAGTATAGGAATAGTTAGTCCCTCATTCTAAGCATTTGAATCAGACTCCAAGACTATTCTCTACAAGTCTTTTGTTGACAGAAGCTAAAATGAGAGATAGTACTTATGCATCCATTAGACCATAATTCCTCTTTACCACTGAATAATCTTCATATTCTTTTTGCCACCATAATAAATTGCATCACCTAAATGGGTGCTATCCCAAGTCCCCCTCTTATTTCGGTAAACATAATTCCTTCCTCTTGATTTTAGTACATTTATAATTCTTAGCTTTCCCAGACCATAAGAAGTTTTTGATAGTTTCAACTTCTTTGATTTGCTTATGAGGAAGAAAGAGATGTGCACTCTAATGGATATGGATGTTTCTCAAAACTGAAGAGATTAATTGAAGCTTGTTTCTATTAAATAAAAATCTTTTATATCAATAATTGATTTTGTGTTATTAACTTTCAATAAAGGGATACATTTTATAAATTTTGTTTTTTTAGTGGAGATAGTCATAGTAAATATTTTAAGGCAACATGATGGATTGTTAAGCCACAAATATATATACGTTGATAAGAATTCCACACATCCACAGAGATATAAATCTAGATTTTCCTGAATTGAATCTCAAACCAAAAAATGCAATAAATATATTCAAGGAGTTCATCAAAGTTTAAAGTGAGTTGGGGGTTAGATCTACAAAATAATATAAGATTATCTGCAAAAACTAAATGACTGGTTTATAATTCTATAGAAATAATGGAAGATAAACCTACTATTGGCTGTAATGTTAAATTTTATTATCCTTGTGACAACTTCTGTATCCAAGGTGGAAAAATAAAGAGATTTAGGGTCCCCTTATCTAATTCCCCTTGCTCCATTAAGGGTTTTCTAGGAGTACTATTAACCAAAAAAGTTAAAGAGGAGATGCAGGCATTAATCCAATCCATAAATAACAAATTGAAACCAAATACTAGAAGATAGTTGCGTATGAACTTCCATTCCAATGTATCAAAAGCCTTGAAGAAATTTTTTTACTATGAAAATTTTGAATGAGGCTTTAGAGTCATAATCCTTTTAAAATTTCTAAACTTTCAAGATATCATCCCTAATCAATCTACTAGAGATGAAAGCCCCTTAAGAGGGACTTATTAGAGATTTAAGTTCCTTTTTTGATATAATAACTAGGAGTTTAGAAATCACTTTAAAGGCAATGTAGAAGTATGAAATAAGGTGTAAATCATTCATAGAAACGATTTTCTTAAGAATCGAACATATATATGTTTTATTTAATTCCTCAAGAATTTTCCTGCTTATGAAGAATTCTTGGACTATTTCCATAACCAACTCTCCTGTAATACTCTAAGTGTTTTGAAAAAGTGAGCATTGAATTCATCTGGCTTTTGGGATTTGTTTGTATTCAACCTAAAAAGAACATCCTGATCTCTTGAGAGTAAATGGTTTAATAAGTTTAACTTTCATCTCCTACTTGATTGACTCACTTAGAAATGTGCTTAAGTCCACAATTGTTGATTCAATGTATATGCTCATTCGTAATAGGTTCTTATAGAAGCTTATTGTAGTCCCAATAATCTTGTCCTTATCCTTACATAGTATTACATATTCATCAATTAAGGTGGAGATTTTATTTTTATTCCTTCGAGCTAGAAAGTAATTATTGAAGAAATTGGTATTATTGTGTATTTCCTTAAAACTACTCACCCTTACTTTTTGCCTCAACTATGAATTGTTCATATGTAAAGAATAATTATACTCTTCCAATTGTTTGGCTTCGAAATGTCTTACCTCCTTATTAAGAGGATCAAAATAACTTTCAACTTGGATTTTTCTGGCTCCTTTGAATGCTAAAGAATGGAAGTAGTGGTTAAGCATACACTTCTCTAAAATGCTTTAATGTCTTCCTTAACCATATAGAGCTCAGTCATCAATTGGAAAGCCTTACATCCAACAAATCTAGTATTCCAACTAGCCTTGACCATCTTTTCAAAACCATCCATCTTAGAAAGGAAATTGAAAATAACTAAAGGGAAATTTTATATTAGTAGAGGAGCGCTAAAATTTAGGATCTCCACAATAGAGTGATCTGAGCATAATGGAGGGCCAAAGTTAGTAAAAGAATTTGGAAATTGTTTCATCCAATAATGATTCACCAAAGCTTTATTGAGCTTCTTTCTAGTGAACCAATCCCTCTATTACTTATTACTCTAAGAATAAAATTGCCCCCATAAAGTTCAAGTTTAGTACCCTAATTTGGTTCACTAGTTGGCTTAGCTCCTTATTATTGGCTTTGTGATCCAGTTTGACTCCCTTAGCTTAATTAAGACACAAAACACAATTGAGGTCCCTTATAATAATCCAAGATCTATTAATTGCTTTAAGATCATCGCACAATCTCATCCTTTGAAACCTAATGTTAGTAGTATAAATAACTAAGATATCAAAAGGCTTATAGGACCATTCCAAATAGTCATTAAAATGTTTCATTTAATCATAAAAAACTATGTTAGAGACCTGGATTTGAGAACCCTTGTATGCATTTACAATCCTACCATTATAGTGATAAACATGATTTGAGGTGATAGGCTATTGAGCACCCAAAAAATCAAACTATTAAGTAATTTGTCAGTTTTTATATTTTTGTTTCTAGAAGTCCTAGAATAACATAATTTTTCTTCAGGATTATATCTTTAAGAGGATTATTTAACCTTTTTACATTCCACGCTAAAATAGATATTGAGCTTGAAGATTAATTACCTTCAAGTTTGACCTTGCTTGCCTTCGTTCTTGATTTTCTTTTAGAGGAGGAACTAACTTCTATAAAATCATTCCCTAGGAAGTTGTCTACTTCATTATACCCTTAATCTCTAGAAACCTTTAATAGCTTTAAGGCTTCGTCTCCAATCTTCAAACTATTTTGGAATGATTCCTTATCATATGAATTCTGCAAGCTTAATGAGTATTTACCTAAGGATTCCCCATCCTTGTTCCTTACTCCATTGCTAGAGGTTTTTGTAATCCTCACTACTTCAATCTCTAATTTGAGTTGGTTAAGATAGATTCCTCTATGATAAGATTTACAGGGTCCTTTCCTTCATCTACATTTCTAACCCTCTTTATAATTAGATTATCTTCATATATTATAGTGTCCCTCTGATTATCAATGATAAGGGATGACTAATCTTGAATAAAGGATCCATTAGTCTCCTTTAAATTTATAAGCTATTGGTAGAGTCTAATTATGAAAGGTCTCCCTATGGGTCTCCAAGTCTTGTTCTAAACCATTAGTTTCTAAGTATATGTAAGGGGTATTTTGGCTTTGATCATCTCCCTAGAAACATTCAATTTCATTGTAGACATTGCATCAGGTAGATGTTCTTCCCTCTTCTCCTCAATACATATCCTCGCATGGCATAATTTATCCATCTTAGTAGTTTGAGTATCAAGGCAAAATGGTATGCTCAGAGAGTTAGCCATGTAGCTAAATCCTTCCCTTACCTAGTACTCAAGGGGTATATTGCGAAAGTTGATCCATGATAGAATGACATCAATCTTACTCCCATCTAACTCTAAGCTTGGCCGCCATTTTTGTAGGAACAATAGTTGTCCCCATTGTACTAGGGCCCTTGCTTCAGTATTCCCATCAATTTTGTATCTTTAGTGAATATGAAAATGAACACATCTTTTTCAGTAAGTAATGTCTTCTTAAGGCCTTGCTTTCTCCATTTAGCTAATGACCAGTAATGAACTTGAAGAAAGGAAGACCTTTTACTTAGAAAACATCCAACTAAAGAAGAAGATCAGGCAGTATGAAGGACTCCAATTGGAGGGACAATAACACTATTAACCACAGAGTTCTAAAAGGAGAGTATATCCCTAGAAGAATTAAGGTGTGCTTGGTTCATTTAGGGGAATGTGATATATGCTTAATTGATTATACATTTATTCCATAACACTTAGTATTTAATGATATGAAATGCTTAAGACATTTGCTTTAGTTCATATTTGGTTTTAAGTACAATTTGGAAGCATAAGAGCTAAAGTGAGTTAAAAGCACATTCTTGAGTTAAAAGCACATTCTTTGAAACGTCTTCTTACGATTCGTACTCACTTGTCTTCATAGAGAAAAAAGGAGAAGGATTAGAGCATGAGGAGATAAGAAAATGCATAAAGTGAAGAGTATATGTAGAAAACATCAAGAATGAAGAGTGTAGAAAATTGTTCACGACCATGACATAAAAGTTATGGACGTGAGCATGTTAGTCAAGCCCATGACTTATTTGTCATAGGTATGACACTTTATGCATGCCCGTGATTGATTTTTCATGGGCCTGACACCATCATGCATGCCCATGACTCATTTACAGGCTCGTGAACAACATATGCACGCCCATGAAATGCTACCAACTCACTCGAAAACATGAGTATAAATACATCATTTTGATGGCAGAAATGGGATGAAAAGTTAGAGAAAACGATTTAGGGGTTTTAGGAGGAGATAAAGGGGCAGAACTCTCATCTTTTAGAGACCCATGGAGGGTTAGGCTTTCTTGACCCAATTTGGAGGTGATATCGATGCTGAAGAACCTGATTAAGCATTTTTTTCATTGTTTTTTTTGTTCTTTCTCTCTTTAGGGATTGATTATGTTATCTTATGCTCCTATGAATATGGATTTGGGTTTTCATGTATGAATTGTTATAGTAATGCTCTAAAAGCAATCACCTTTAGCGCTTTTGTACTGACTTTGTTTTAATTAATAAAGCGAAAGGAATTTTTCATTAATTTGATGTTTGTTTATATATGAATTGATATTGATCTTAAATCGAATTAATGAAGTCTATTATACAAAACATAGTATGAAGGAAATCATGATCATGATTATAAGATTCTTATTATGTGCAATTATGTTAGTATCTAAATAATCCCTAGTCATAGGATCAATAAGACAGAACATTATTAATCTAGACAGATTAGCACGTACTATACTCCTTACTTTGATCAAGCAGTGGATTTCACAAATTGTAAACATGAGATGTTTAGAGTCAAAATGTAGATGCTTACTAAAGGTAGTAAGTATATCAGATAACCCACTATGAGATTATTATATGGATGATTTATCGAATGTTAATAATTAATCTCATCATAGCAATGGTGCAAATATCCTTAGACTTATGGTACTTATTTTGAATAGTAATCCTGTGCTTTGACATCATTCCTTGTTACCTCAAAACGAGGTCACTCTTAGGGTGATGATTGGCTATAGCTATTAGTATTTGAAGGTAATTGGGTAGCCAATAAAGGACTCACCACTCCTGATAGAAGGAGATGATACCCACGGCCTCTTGTTGGGTCATTACTCAGGAGTCTCTGGCCAAAGCAGATATGTTTCATGAAGAGAGTCTTCAATGACATATAGAGTAATGAGATCCTAGGATAAAAACTAATATCACTTAAACTAGATGTGACGTAGTCATTTTAGTAGGAGTTGACATATAACCCGTACTCCGAACCAAGTGGGTTATAGTATGGTGAAAGGACAAATTACATGGTAATTGTCTATAGAAAGGTTCCTAAGTCAGAGAATTAACTATCAAAGAGTTCATGTATTAATCCACTTATATTTCGAAAAATTGGCATCATGAAACCCTCTATGATTTGCTTGAATTAAGAGTTAATTCAAGGGCCTAAAATAATCGGAAACCTAAGGGTGGGTCACGCGCATAAAAGATCAGATGAAAAACATAGTGTGTATGGCTAATTTTAAGTAGGCCATAATCGTGGCTCATTGGCCACGGTCTTGGCCTAAGGTGAGCCTACTTTTTAAGTAGGTCATGATCGTGGCCCATTGGCCATGATTGTGACAGAGGGCACGAATGAGTATATAAGTGAGTTCTTCACTTATGTACACAAGCTCTTGCCAAGAGCTCTAGAAGAGTTCTAGAGTGAGAGAGAGGTATCAAGAGTCCTGTTCTTGCAATTTATTCAATTGTTGCACGAATCAAAGTGCATACAACAAGAGTCTTGATCTATCTTCTATCATTTGAGCATCTACTAGAACTCATCTAGTTTAGTGCTCAAATCACCCATATATATTATTTCTTCTTAATCTTTGCATGCTCTTGGGTGATCAAGGAAGGGTTTGGTGTTTGCAATAACCCAAACAAGGAGAAAAAACAAAAAAGGAGGAGAAAAAAGGTTTAAATGTTTTATATTTTGTGTTCTTTACATATCCATGCATGCATATATGATTATGGGTTTTTCGGGTTGTCATGGTGTCAGAATCTAGATTCTGACACTTCTGCTGCATTCTTAAGCATATGATACATACATCCATTACTAACCTGACATTGGTATCAGAGCAAGTTTATGTATGTAATAGATGATGTATTGAACATATGCAAAATGTTTGCTGGGTTGTGACTGACATGCATGTTGATTTGGAATAATTCGTGTAAATTGTAGAAACTGTTTTCTGCTTTTCTTTCACAGAAATGTTTATAAGAAGTTATATTATGTTTTTGTTAAAGAAAATTACAATTGAATGTCATTTTCTATTTTATTTCAAATTAATATCCAGACTGTTCATATGTTTATTTTTGGAAAACTGAATGCATGTGTTGATTTTGAAAGTTTCTTAATAATTCTAGAAAACTTTATTTTCTGATTTTCTTTCAAAAAAATGTTTATAATGTGTCATGTTATATTTTTGTAAAAATAAAATGCAATTAAATGTCATTTCCTATTTTATTACGAATTTCGTTTCAGCTTGATGCATGTATGAAGTTTTGGGAAATTATGGAAATGTGATGAATATGCACGCTTGTAAATTTCATATTAATTTTTATTTAAAAAACTGTTTTTTATTAATTTTATGCATTCATATGCAATATGAGATGTTTCCATATGTATGAGATGCATGACACTTGTTGTGAAAGTGATTATATTACGCATGAATGATGTAATGTTTAACTAGTGTTAAAAGTAATACGACAAATGTCATACATATGTGATGTGCTAGCTAATTCCTATTTATTAATAAATAATTCCTAAGAATTAGGCTTTAGAATTTTTTATTAAACACATTTAGAATGTGTATATGGAATTTTTCCAAAATTAATTGAATTTGATTCAATTATTAAATCAAGTCAAAGTTAACATCGGTCAACTTTTTGAAAGTTGATGGAGTTGACTTACTTAATGAATTATAGTATATGTATTTCAGTTATAAGACCTTAATAAATTTCTTATATGATAAGAAATGTATTATTTTAATGGTAATAGCATGCTTAATGCATGTGCTTGAAATTAGGGTTTCGGAAATTTTTCGAATATCGAATCGGTCTCTTTAGTATCTAGTAAGTTAACTTATTTATTTTTACGATTTTGGCCATCAAGATAATTTTGGCTTGTGCCAAAATTGTTTAGATAAATTCAAGATGACCTAAGGATATTATATATGACTAATTGATGTACAAGAATTTTGGAAACCCTAAGGATTAATTTAGCATTAATCCAAGTAGAGCATAATATTTCTTGTGTGACTAGATAAAGGCATATAAACTAGGATTAAAGTGTTCAATCTGGACATCAAAATAATTAAATTTTAGGTTCCTAATCGAAACACATTCATAATTCAGATTAGCCAAGACTAACATTAGCACCCGATTGGGTTCAAGAGTTGAATCGAATTAAGAACTTTAGATACATAGTCAAGTCACAACCTAAATTAACCTCCTTTAAGTGATACATGCATTAGATGCATTTTAAGGGCAGTTATGGACATAGGCTCAGTTCAATTGAGTTGTCCATAATCTAAATGTATATATGTGATATACATATTCAAGATCATCTAAGCATTGATGAGACCAAAGAACAAATTCCTTAACCAAATCTTACGACTTACGCCTTCCATTGATATCGCAAGAATCAAAGTTCTTTTAGAGTTGGGTTATTGAGCAAACCTAAGCCCGCTCTACACGAATATGTTCAAACATGGAAATTAGATTTTTGAATTAATGGGTTGGTCTTAACTAGAAGCGTTTATTTGTTGGGCAAACTCAAGGTCAACGTGGATAGAGTCGAAGTTGGGTTACATATATGGGATGTATACAAATCAAGAGTTGATAACCCAATGAGTGTGCTAAATCAATAGTTGATGGCATAAGTCGATAGTTGCATGATTGAATGCAATTGGTATGAATGATACCTACAGATTGACCTAAGGTGGCTTGTTGGGTAAACTCAAGGTCATTATTGGTGATATCGGACATCGATCCATTAAGAAAACTGTAAGTTTTATGGAATTTGTAGTGAGGGCTTGGATTTGAATAAGAATAATGGGACCTATAATGCATGTGATTAAAGTCCTTATCGATATGCATTAATATACATTCTAACACTTTCTCTCATTCTTTTAGGTTATTGAATCGCCACGATGTCTTCATCTAGTGTGAACTTATGCTCCCTATTAGATTCCAATAAACTCACGGGACCAAACTTCTTGGATTGGCTACGAAATTTAAGAATTGTTCTCAAATCTAAAAAACCAGGATATTTCCTAGATGAACCACTTCCTGATCCTGCTGCTACTGATGTATCTAATGAAGATCAAAAATCTTACAAGAAGCTACTGGATGATAGTGAGTTGGATAGCTGTATAATGCTAGCCTCTATGCTACCATAATTGTAGAAACAACATAAGGCTATAGATGCACATACCATAGTCTACCATCTAAGGGAACTGTTTGATAAGTAAGCTCGGTCTGAAAGGTTCGAGACCTTGAGGCTACTTTTTCATTCTAAGATGGTTGAGGGATCATCTCCAGTGCAGTATGCACTGAAGATGAATGGATACATTGAGAGGTTAGGCAGTTTGGGCTTCATAATGGAACATGAATTAAGTATAGACTTAATTCTGACTGATTTGATCGATAGTTATTCACAGTTTGTGCTTAACTATCGGATAAACCAAATATCCACAACGATACCTAAGTTGATTAATTTGCTCAAAACAGCTGCACAGACTGTCAAGAAAGACAGTAAGGCTGTGATGCTATTGGACTCTACTTCTGGTTCTCAAAAGAAGAACCAAAAGAAGAAGAAGAAATCTAAGAAGCCAGTGGGAGGTGTAGCCAAGAAGAAGGCAAAGGAGACAACTTCAAAAGGGATATGCTTCCATTGCAAGAAGGAAACAATGGAAGAGGAACTATAAAGCTTATCTAGAGTTACTAAAGCAGAAAAAGGCATTAGATACCTCGTTGTCTACTTCAGGTATGATATTTGTCATTAAGGTTAATATTATTTCTGATCATAACATTTGGGTGTTAGATACTGGATTTGGTCACATATATATGTTGATATGCAGGGTCTCAAGGATAGTAGACCGCTTAAGAAGGGAGAGATGGACCTAAATGTGGGAAATGGAGCAAGAGTTGCTGTATTAGCCGTAGGGACATATGTTTTGTAACTTCCTAGTAGGATAGAGTTAGTTTTAGAAAATTGCTATTATGTACTCGTTGTGACAAAAAACATTGTATCAGTTTCATGTCTTAATAAAGCGAGATTTCATTTAACTTTTTCAAGTAATGGTTGTTCAATTAAGTTGAATGAAATGTTGTATGGTACTGCTACATTGTGCAATGAAATTACATATTAGATATGTGCAATCCAATTTTAAATATCAATGACAATAAAAGACAAAAACGAGATAACTTAAAGTCATCTTACTTATGGCATTGTCGACTTGGCCATATAAGTGAGAAATTCATGATTAAGCTATACAAAAATGGTAGCTTAGGGTCATTTGATTATTAATCATATGACACATGTGAATCTTGCTTGTTAAGCAAAACAACTAAATTACCTTTTAAAGGAAAAGGTGAACGAATGAATGGGTTATTATACCTAATACATTCTAATGTATATGGTCCGATGTCTATTCAGCCAGAGGTGGTTTTGTGTACTTCATTACTTTTATCTATGATTATTTACAATATGGTTATGTGTATATAATGAGATACAAGTCTGAAGCATTTGAAATGTTCAAACAATTTAGACATGAAGTAGAGAAACAACTAGGTAGAAGTATTAAGACACTTCGATCAGATCGAGGTGGTGAATACTTAAATGAGGAATTTCTAGTTTATCTTGAAGATAATGGGATAGTATCCTTGTAGACTCCACTTTACACACCAAAACATAATGGTGTGGTTGAAAGGAGAAACTAAACCTTGTTAGACATGGTAAAGTTGATGATGGGCTTAGTAGATCTACCGAAATCCTTTTGAGGTTATGCACTTGAGACTATTGTTTACATAATAAATTCAAAGGTAGTTGAAGTTATTCCATATTAGATATGGACTAACAAAAGGCCCTATCTTTCTCATATGAAAGTTTGGAGTTGCCCGACTTATGTGAAGCGAATTCAATAAGACAAGTTTGAAGCAAAATTTGATAAATGTTTATTTATAGGATATCCTAAGGCAACAATTAGATATTAGTTATATAATGCTTTAGAACAAAAGGTGTCTATCTCAAAGCATGCTATCCTTCTAGAGAAAGAGTCTCTTCTAAGAGAAGATAGTGGGAGCAAAGTTGAACTTGATGAAGTTCATGATGCTTAAACAGACGTAGATCAATTTCCTGAACTTGAAATGTTGTTCACAGAGATGAGACAAAAGTTGAACTTTCTGACACACAAAATGTTCGTAGGTTAAGTAGGATACGCAATGTTTCAGAGAGATATGGATTTCTCGTAAGCGAACAAAATGACGTATTTCTCATAGAGAACGATGAGCCTATAACCTATGAAGAGGCTCTGAAGAGTTCAGAATATGAAAAATGACTTCAAGCCATGAAGTCTGAAATGGATTCCATGTATGAAAACTAAGTATGAGACAATCAAAGAGTTTGGTTTCTCACAAAATCCTGATGAACCTTGTATGTACAAGAAGGTTAGTAGGAGTGCTATCATATTCCTTATGTTATATGAGGATGACATATTACTAATAGAAAATGATGTCTCAAGTTTGCAATCAGTAAAAATTTGGTTGTCTCAAAATTTTTCCTTGAAAGACCTTGAAGAAGTAACTTATATATTTGGAATAAAAATCTATAGAGATAGATCAAGGAAGTTGCTAGGTCTTTCATAGTCAACATACATAGATAAAGTGATAAAAAGGTTTAACATGGAGAAGTACAAAAGAGGGTTTCTTCTTATGACTCATGGGATAAAACTCTCAAAATCTATGTGTCCCAAGATACAAGATGAAAGGACTCGCATGAGTATGATCCTATATGCTTCAGCAGTAGGATCAATCATGTATGCTATGTTATATACAAGACATGATATATCGTATGCTCTAAGTGTTACAAGAAGATATCAATCGAACCCTGGTGAGTGTCACTGGGTGGCTGTCAAGAATATCCTAAAATAGTTGAGAAGGACTAAGGATGTATTCTTAATATATGGAAATGGAGATCTTATAATTAGCGGGCATATAGATGCCAGTTTTCAATCTGACTAGGATGACTCCAAATCTCAGTCAGGTTATGTTTTCAAACTGAATAGTGGAGCAGTCAGTTGGAAGAGTTCCAAATAAAAGACGGTTGTAAATTCGATGACTGAGTCAGAGTACATTGCAGCTATGGAAGTTGCAAAAGAAGCTGTTTGGATCAAAAAGTTCATTATGGAACTTAGAGTGGTTCAGACATAATAGACCTAATATTGTTTTAATGTGACAACAATAGGGCTATAGCTCAAGTCAAGGAACCAAGGTCTCATCAGTGGTCCAAGCATGTACTCAGGAGATATCACCTAATCAGAGAGATAATTGATAGAGGTGATGTGAAGATAGAGAGAGTGCCCACAGATCAAAACATCGCTGATCCTTTGACTAAGCC
>JAOTAY010000007.1:6102888-6121817 GCA_025629805.1 Erythroxylum baracoense | reverse complement strand
AGAGAGGACATTAGCTACTGAGAGACGCTATAAGAAGTATATTCTTGTACTTTTGGGAGAAGATATGGCTCAAAGGTAGATCAGCTGAGACTAAAGGAGTAATTAGTAGTTTTGTTCAATTCCTTTTTCAAGCAGTATGTTATATATAAGGATTTAACATTGTATATATTCGGATGGTTTTGTAAAGCTATAATGTAAGTTGGTTTTTATGAAATGAAATGAGGAATGCTGTTTGGTTTTTAAAATTTGGTTACTTTTTGTATACTAGTTGATGCCATGACTAAGTTGTATATGTTGCCATGTTATAAAGTGAAGGTGAGATAGTTAACACGCCATTATTATAGATTATATACTAGATTGTCTATAGGGTGTTCTAGTATGTAATTTATAGTATTGGGGTGTTACACAAATAGTGGCATAAGAAATTAACGAGATTTTCAAACATGGTTTCACCTCTTGTGATGATGATTCTTGCATTTATGTGAAATCTGATGCTAGTGGTTGTGTGATCATCATAACTCTTTATGTAGATGATATATTGGTATTAGCTTATTTGTCATTGATACTACCAAGAATTTACTAAGGTCTTCCTTTGATATGAAAGATCTTGAACTTGTGGACTTTATTTTGGGAATAAAAGTTGATAGGACTAATTTTATTTTTAAGTTCAATCAAACTCATTATGTTGAGAAAATTTTAAAGAAGTTTGGTTACTATGATGTTGAACCACACAAGATTCCTATAATGCTAGTGTTGCTTTAAAGACAAATCTTGGTAGTAGTGTAAACCAAGCTGAATATGCTAAAATTCTTGGTAGTATGATGTTCTTGGTAAACTATTATCATCCTAATATAGCATACTATGTTAGTTGACTTAGTAGGTATACTCATGATCCTAGTCAAAAGCATTGAAATGCATCGATTTGTTGTTAAGATATTTAAAAGGCACTATGCATTATAGAGTATATTTTGGTGGTCATCCTCCTGTATTGGAGGGGTATTTTGATGCTAACTGGGTTACAGAAAGTGATAATATACACTCTATTAGTGGTTATATTTGTACCTTAGCAGGAGCTGCAGTGTCTTGGAAATCATCCAAGTAAACATGTATTGCCAGATCAACAATAGAGGTTGAGTTTATGAGTTTGGAGCTAGCAAGACGGGAAGTTGAGTGGTTAAGGAATCTCTTAGTAAATGTCCCACTTAGAGAAAAACCAATTCCTTCTGTGTTCCTTCATTATGATTTTAAGGCTGCCATTTATGTTATTAATAACAAGGCATATAATGGCAAAAGTACACATATCAGATTGAGACATAAAATTGTTTATACTTTAATTAGACATGGTGTAATCTCTCTGGACTATATCAAGTCAGAGAGAAACTTAGCGGATTCATTTACAAAATCTTTTAGTAGGAAACTAGTTTTGAAGCATGTTAAAGGGATGGGGTTGAGCCCAGTTATGTAGTAACCTCGTGATGGAAACTCGTCTTAGGAAACTAAGTTTAATGGGTTAAAAGAAGTTATGTGGTAACTACTTGTACATTATTTGTGGAATAATACTGAGATACATTCAGTTGTTGAATTGCATCCCTAGCATGACTTTACTATGTTCAGGTTGGATTGTTTAATCCTTAATGAGTTCCATAGCCCAAGTTTGGGTGGTATGAGCAGTACACACTTGATGTACTTACCTACATGATTGTGGGGGACTAGCCACCCTCCTATGAGAGTATTTAGGCTATGTCTTTAGAGCGATCATGAGACCAAGACATTTTAAGACATGTTTATTTCTCTAGCAGGTTTTGTCTCCGATTTTCTTGGACACTAGGTTTAAGACTTAGTTCACCTAATTGTTCACCTATTTTTCTCCTAAATTGTTACAGTTCGTTTCTCAAGTTTTGAAGCAAGTAGAGGATTGTTAGCTTTATTGGTTCAAAACTTGGTTTAATGGCAAAGGTTGACGACCACTCTTATTCTCTATGGTTTCCATATTTTATGACCCAATCGTTCATAACATTTTTAGCATTATGACCCAAATGTTCATAACATTTTTGTACTTTAATACGTCTTTATTTTATTGACAATGTATGAAGCTCTCTTTTTATATATACCCACGCATCTGCTCATTTTCTCCTCCCCTGCAGTCATGTTTTTGTTCCATTTTTGCTCCATACAATGCACATATCATACAGACAAACACCTTTGAAAAAATATCTTCGTATTTTATGACATGTATCTACTTTATTCCTCTACTTTTACGTTTTTGTACTTTAATATGTCTTTATTTTATTGACAATGTATGAAGCTCTCTTTTTATATATACCCATGCATCTGCTCATTTTCTCCTCCCGTGTAGTCATGTTTTTGTTCCATTTTTGCTCTATACAATGCACATATCATACAGACAAACACCTTTGAAAAAACATCTTCGTATTTTGTGACACGTATTTGCTTTATTCCTCTACTTTTCTTCTGCATTCATAGAGACAGTTCCTAACTTTACCCTTTGGAGTGCACCGAAGCTAGTGGAGAAGGCGTTAATCCTAGGGTTAGATCTTGTTGTCTTGTTACACCGTATAGGGGAATTTTTGACTTAGGGTAGTGGTTTTTCACTACACCTTGAATTTTCAAATAAGTTGTTCCAATTTAATTATTTAAGCTATTTTCGCAAATAGGGCAAGCCTATCTAGGTTAGTAGTTTAGGGTTGGCAAGTACAATGTTTATGAATCTAGTCCTTTTGAGTGACACAAGATTAGGTAATGGCATAGAAACTTGGATGACCTTGGATGAACAATTGGTGGCCATAGTAGAAGGCCATGTTGAGCTCCTTAACTATGCAGCTTTGAACCTAAGTCCCTTATCAGTTGAATAATGAGTTTGTTTTACATAGCCAGGGACTAAGCTCTAGAACCAGATTATAGGCTACCAATTTCATTCATGGGATAGAACCAGATTGTAGGTGCATATAGAGAGGGAATAAGTTGATCCAAAAGGGAAAGCTTGAAGGTTCTTAGGTGTGGACGAGTTGAAGGTGCATACTAGCACGATGTGAACGATCTGAGAAACTTCGTGGTTATTGGTGACTATTTGTAGAAGAAAGAATACATGTAAGAGGGACAACAATAGTCTATGTCAGAGGGATGGTAGCAATAGTGATTTCAGAAGCACAAGAAAGGGGCCAATCAGCGTTGAGGGATTGAATATCAAAACTACGTCATTTAGTTTTATTAACCTCAATTAATTAATCTGACATGTATTAAATGACGTAGTTTACTAGGATTTCTGGAACATGTGATAAGTTATGTGAGCAAACTTAATGGAAACACTAGCATCAGGGTAGAATTGAAAAAATTGAAAGTTTAAGTGTTTAATTGCTACTTTTAAAGTTCAGGCTATAATTATAAAATTGAGCAAAATTTGAGATTTTTTTTTTGAAATTAACCCATAAAAATAGGAATCGACTTTTGTCATATGCAACATTATTAAATTTCAAACATACATCTTGGTTTTCCAGCTCCCTTCACCTACTTTAATAAACTTCAAACATGCCTATTGCCTTCAAGTTAAGCACTTAGTTACAGAATATTTTCTATGGCTTTTGTCAAAAATCAGTTGTAGGTTGCATAATATCACACTACAACAAAGTCAACATTTGGCTAAGAAAAAAATGTAGCTAAAAATTTAAAAAACATCGCATATATTTCTTAGCTACATTTCTATTTTGTCGCACAAAACATTGTCAAATTCCCATAGGTGAAAATTATAGGCCACGTTTTCAGAAATCGTAGCCAATGGCTACGTTTTATTTTTGTAGCTAAATACTATTAGCTACGTTTTCATAATCTTAATCAAATATTTTTAGTTACATTTTTAGAAGTATAGCCAAATCTTTTTAGCTACATTTTTTAAAATTTAGTTAAATTTTTTAGCTACATTTTCAAAAACGTATCCAAATATTTTTATCTAAATTTCTAAAACGTAACTAAATGTTTTTAGCTACATTTTATAAAACATAGCCAAATGTTATATAATGTTGCAATATATTATTTATTACATTTTAATCTATATTATTGAAAATTTAATTTTTATATAATGTATCGAAACATTTTTATTATAAAAATATAATGTTTGATATTATTAATTCAAAATATCAAGCATTGTATACAAAATGTAAAATTACATAAATATCATTAAATTATACCAACAAAAAGAATATTCTTCATTACAAGATATTATGACAACTTTAATAATTCTCATAAGCAAAACAATAAATAAACCAACTAGTTTACAAATTATAAATGCGCATATTACAAAAATATTAGAGTTAACTTAAACGACTACCTAGTATTG
Organism: Erythroxylum baracoense; assembly: GCA_025629805.1. Classification (NCBI taxonomy): domain Eukaryota; kingdom Viridiplantae; phylum Streptophyta; class Magnoliopsida; order Malpighiales; family Erythroxylaceae; genus Erythroxylum; species Erythroxylum baracoense. The sequence continues at coordinate 6,117,466 of JAOTAY010000007.1, read as the reverse complement.
TCCATGTCCATGAACCTGTAATAATCTAAAAAGCATAGTTAAAATACACCAAAAATATTGTGATTATTGAAAAAATACCCTCAAACATAGATTTCTTTAATAACTCTTGCATCTTATTCTAAAATTAAAAAAATTTGATATTCAATCCAAATATTATTACCTACTACATTAATAAATGAACTAAAATATTGAACAAAATTGTATACTTACATAGTTGTTTTCTGCTTCTTTTGACACTCACCGTTTACCTTCCTTATGGTGAGTGACTTTATGTAGTGTGATCCTATCAGGTTCTTATCCTTGTAGTTCCTTCTCTCTCTGCTTTATGAAAGAAAAATATAAGGCACAATAAATAATGTAGTGTTTATTGATATAGTTGTAACTTGCAAACAATGATCTTACATATTCATTTCGAATAACTACAAATGACTTAGACCATTGATTATGAGAGGTTTTCATTTTTGCTCTAATGACCTTTGCCTTCTAATAATTTTCCTAAATAAAGAAAAAATATTAGGTAGTCATTATATCATTTAACAAGATTAATGAAAGCTTACGTGAAGACAAAGAAAACAAACTTAAACTTTCGAGTCAGCCTAATAATCACACAAATTATTCCAAATTTCTTGAGACATTCTTTCAGGAACATGTCTTTATACCTCTGAATCAGAAGAAAAAGATTTATAATACTAATACAACTTGAAATGGTGATCCCAGGTCTTTTGTTTCAATAATGAAGTAACACAATTTAAAACACTAGGTTCTCGATATCCACAATATTCAATTTCAACTGTGAACAATAAGTAAAAGTGTAATTAATCTTAAAATCACTAAAACAATATTGCATATAATTAAATATATTGAAAAGTTATTGAACTTTATCCAAAGCATTTTTAAGCAAATTGTATTCCTTCAAGTCCTTAATATGTTTCGGACAAGTTAATTCTATTTTTGCAATAATCCCTAACTCACTTGACAATTTTATAGATTAGACCTTGTCTATAGGATGAACTTGGTGGGTATAATTTGCTATTCATTGTTGTTGAAGGGTACTAGCCCCATTGCCACATTGGCAAGTTTATTACAGAAGAATCTCATGCCTTAATGTTATATATATATATTCCTATTTTAAGTTGAATAAAACACTTTTCTCTCTCCTCAATTCTTTGTAGTTTTCTCCATGGCTGTGTACTTGTGATTTGATAGTTTTGGTGAATGTTCATCAGAGTTGGTGAAAATGATATGGTATCAGATCCTTGAGCTCAATTGAATTCCTAGGTATTGTTTCTGACTTCTTCCTTTTCTTGACTGTTTGTTTTGATTCATCAATATGTCATTCTCACATCAAAATTAAACACAAACATTTTCGTTCATCTTTTGATCTTTCAATTTGTTTCATTGATTGATCTAGCTTCACTAATCTAGGAATTCAATTCATTTTTTTCAATATGTTCTTTTCCATAAAAATTCTTCAATCTTAATTGTTTGATTTGATCACATTTCCTTCAAATTGTTCATTTTTATTTACTGCACACCAACTGTTTCCTAAAATCTCTCAAAGAATATTTTTCTCTGAAATTCATCAATGGTGATTGAAAGTCAGTCATCTGACACTCTTGTTGTGCTTGTCCAAGATCCTTCACTTCAATTATATCTTAACCATTCAAATAATCCAAATTTCATGCTCTACAATCATCCTTTTCAAGGGGAGAATTATGGTCACTGGAAGCGTTCTTGTGAGGTCTCACTTACTGCCAAGAATAAGCTAGGAATTATCAATGGAGTTTATCAATAACCTGCTGCTGGATCTTCTCTTCTTCCTTACTAGGAAAGATGCAATAACATGGTCATCTTATAGCTCTTACATTATATGGATAAGCATATAACAGAAAGTGTGTTATATTGCTCTACAGCTCAACAAATATGGGAAGAATTGGGACAGAGATATGTTCATCTTTTGGAACCTGAATTTTTTAAATACAAAAGGATCTCACCACAATTTGTCAATGCAATCTTTCTGTTTCTCCATATTTCACTAAATGCAAGAGGTTATGGGATGAATATGGGACTTTAATCAACATACCACCATATAATTGTGCTTCAGGCCCTACAATGGCTAGCTTAATGCGAAACTAGCAACTGATGCAATTCCTCATGAGATTAAACAATGCTTATATTCATATAACAGGAAATATTTTGATGCTTAATCCTTTGCCCCCTCTTAGCCAAGCTTACAGTATGATCCTCTAGGAGAGAGACAAAGGGAAATTCACTCCTTTACACCTCTCATTATTAATTCTTTTGCTTTTGTTTCTCAGCAAACTTTGGCACTACTGGCTCAAGTAATTACCAAAACTTTCCTCATTTACAATAACAAACTTAGTTCAATCAGAGAAAGAGTAATTTTTTTTGCAATTATTGTAAGAAGCCTGGACATCCAATTGAAAAATGCTTTAAGTAGCAAAAAAAGAAAGTAGGGTTTAACAGAGGAAAAAGGGTAGTAGCCTCAGTTCAACAACAAAATGGTGAAGCACAATTTCAAAAGAGTTCTGAGTGCAATTATGACAATCTTGCAAGTAGTTCTACACCTCTCAGCCTTATTCATGAGCAGTATAATCAGTTGATTTCTCTGCTAAGCAAGCACAGTCTAGAAAGTTCTTCCCCCATTCGCTCTACGGATTCATTTTCTACTCTGATGGTTGGTAAGTCATTTTATTTCTACATTGCTAAGCCAAATATTACTTAGATTGTTGATAGTAGAGCACTGACCATATTTCCCCACACTTACATCTCTTTGACACATTCATACCTTTAAAATAAGCATGTTTTATCGCCATGAAGAATGGTAAGAAAGCACAAATTCAACATGTTGGCATCATTAGACTTACCCTTCATATTGTTTTGTATAATGCTCTTCATGTTGTTAATTTTCAGTTCAATTTGATTTCTACTCAAACATCTCTCCTTTATTGTTGTCTTTACACCTCATTCTTGCTACATTCAAGCCCCTTTAATAAGACAACACTTGCACCTTGGTAAAGAGTCAAGAGGTCTTTACTATATTGATACAAATCTATACGAAGATAAGAGTGTTGTTACTCCTATTTTGTCAACTAGTATAGGTTCTTCTTTTATTAATACAAGTGATTATATTGTTGTTGTATCTGTCATGTCTGCCGTTGAAATTTGACACTACAGATTAGGTCATATTTCTTTTGATAACATGAAACATATAGACAATCTTCCTTGTGTTCAGAAAACTATTTCTTTTGGTCAAATTTGTCTATAAGCAAAACATCATAGATTCTCTTTTCCTACAAGTACTTCTTCCACTTCTTATATTTTTAATTGCTTCATATTGATATATGGTAGCCTTATCAATATACAACTTATAATGGATATAAATATTTCCTCACCATTATTGATGATTTCTATAGGGCTACTTGGATCCATCTCTTATCTTATAAAAGTAATGCCTTCCCTATTCTCAGACCATTCATTTGTTTCATTGAAACTCAGTTTAATCCTTATGTGAAAGTCATAAGATCTAATAAAGCCTTAGAGTTCTTTGACACTACTGCTACCAAAATTTTATGCTAGTAAAGGTATCTTACATCAAACTTCTTGTGTTGAAACTCCTCAACAAAATGGAATTGTTGAGGGAAAACATAAACACCTATTTGAGACAGTTAGATCATTATACTTTCAGTCCAAATTACTTATCAAATTCTAAGGAGAATGTTTATTAACTGTCATATATCTTATCAGTAGAATGCCTTTGATAGTCCAAAACCACAAAAGCCCATATGAACTTCTCTATAACCAGAAACCCAACTATTCCCACCTTGAAACTTTAGCTACTTATGTTTTGTTACTACTAAAAAATCCCACATATCCAAATTTTCACCTAGAGCTTATCCTTGTGTTTTTATTGGCCCTCCCTATGGAAAAAAGGCATATAAAGTCTATGATCTTATTTCTCATAGAGTATATTCTAATAGAGATGTCATTTCCCATTAACATCTTTTCCTTGTTCACTATATTAACATCATTTCCCCATCCTATTTTCTTCCAATATGAATCTCTCCCTACTTCTTCATTCCCTTATCCTTTTCTAATCTCCACTCCCACATCTATCTCCTCCTCACACACCTCTATTCCTCCGTCTATTCCTATTGCTTCTGCTTCACCTGGATCCATCTCAGTTCCTTCAGCACCTAGAAGTTCAACTAAGCTACTTAATCCACCTTCATATTTGCAGGATTACATATGTTCTTATAGTACTGCCTTTACCTCTCCTCATTAATGCAATTTAGTCAAATTTGATAATTTCTCCTCTTATTTCCAAGATTATATTACCCATGTCACTACATATACAAAACCCACCTCCTACAAACAGGCTTCACTTGATCCTAATTGGGTACAAGCTATAAAGTGTGAACATAGTGCTCTTAAACACAACTAGACTTGGAAAGAGGTGGCCTTCCCACAGGAAAGAAAGCCATTAGTTACAAATGGGTCTACAAAGTTAAGCTCAAATCTAATGGCAACTTGGCAAAATTCAAAGCAAGGTTAATTGTAGGAGGTAACACACAAAAGGCTGGGGTTGATTTCACTGAGACTTTTTCTCCAGTAGTCAAGGTGTCCACTATTCAGGCCATTATTGCTTTAGTTGCAAGCAAAAAATGGGGTTTATTTCAACTAGATGTGAACAATGCCTTTTTACATGGAGATTTACATGAGGAATTGTATTTGAAAATGCCTGAAGGGGTTCCTAATCCTCACAATCAAGTTTGTAAACTTCAAAAATCTCTTTGTGGTCTTAAGTAAACTTCATGACAGTAGATCTCTAAACTTGCAGATTTCATAAGGCAACAAGGTTATTCTCAATTCAAGAATGACTACTTTTTGTTTTTGAAGAAATTTGTCTCTCACATCACCCTAGTATTTTTCTATGTAGATGATATTGTAGTGACTGGGTCTAATTTGATGAAATTCACTCTTTAAAAGCTCAACCTAATATAACTTTTGGGATTAAAAGCCTTGGATAGCTTCATTACTTTCTTGGTCTTGAGGTAACTCATCTCCAAATGGTGTTTCTCTTACTAAAAAGAAGTTTACTCAAGAATTGCTTGATATTTGTGGTTTTCCTTTAATAAAACCTACTTCCACATGTCTACCTCTAAATTGCAAACTCACAGTTGAAGATGGTGATCCTCTTCCTGATCCCATTCATTACAGAGTCATAATTTGAAAGCCTAATTATCTCACCAATAGAAGGCCAGACCTTGCCTTATTGCCTTCATAGTTCAGACTTTGAGCTAATTTATGCAAAAACCCTGAACCTTTCACTTATTTGCTTTGCAACATACTCTCAAATATATAAAAGGCACTTGTGGTCAGGGCATAATCCTTCAAGCTATTGATCAGCTTAAACTTCAAGCCTTCTTTGATTGTGATTGGGCTTCTTATCCCTCTTCACGTAGGTCTGCCACTGGTTACTTGGTGATACTTAGTAATTCTACAATTAGCTAGAAGTCCAAAAAGCAAAGCACTGTATCAAAATCTTCATCAGAACCAGAATATAAAGCTATGACTCAGGCTACATGTAACACCCCACTCTCACGGAGCATATACCTGACATCTTGAGGACATTCGAGAACATACCTTATGAAAGTGGCATGTCAGAGTAGTCACATTCACTTAAGATGACATCATAAATATATCACAAATATCTAAAAGATCAATTCCTCATTCCATTTATGAAACATAGTTTACAATGAAGCTTTTCACTACTTGATCCATATATATATTATCAAAAACAAAAGAGAGTCTACTACTCTTTACAACATATTCTACATGAAATGAGGTGTAAGCAAAAGAAATCTATCTAACTCCTTAGTGTCTGCTAACTAGACCTTTGAGCCATTCCTTGAGTCCAAAAACATAGTACTAGACTTCTTCTATAGTGTTTTAATAGCTAAGTCTTCTCTCTCGTACCTAAAAATTAACGTTGTAATTTTGATAGTTTTGCGAACTCAGTCAGTGAACCATCCTTGATGTGCTCACTCATATCAAACCACAAAGACAATTCACAATTTAATTTACTATTAACTCACATCATAAATACTAAATATCACGTCACATTTCATTTCAGAATAGTTCAAATAGTTCATTTTAAACATTCATATAACACATATCAAATTGTTTATGCCAATGCTCATGAGACTCCACTTTTGTTGTTACTTTGTTGTGATCAAGCGCCTTTTTAATTGTCCCATATTTGTTGTAAATATCGGGCTCATTAATAACTATCCCATATCTGTAGTGGATACTAGACTCATTAATCACTGAGCATGTGGCTCTTTATGTGCGTTTATGAGCTTTAAACTCTTTTTTACTGGTCAATCTAGTCGTAACTCCTTTATCTGATCATGCATATTATGTAATGAAATGCACCAATTCACATATTACACTTTCAATAACTTTCATTCATTTCAGACACAATCATTTTTCATATTCATCGGACCTAAGTCTGACATTCAACATTTTTATTGAGAACATATATTTTTCCCGATTCACATTCAATCAGAAACACTTCCAATTCATTCTCAAATATCAAACTCCTCGAACCATTAATGTTTAGAATTATCAATCATATCAATTACAATTCAATAGCTGAAATTTAAACAGAAATAAATCAATCCTAGTGAGAAACATCTAGGTTGACTCACAGTAAGCTCCAGATTAGCTATTGCCTTGACGAACCGGTAATATCTAGATGTTGTTGTTTGAATTGTGCGTCTAAATCATGCAATATACACATTTATACACATTACTAAATTGATCAATGATATAAGTTTTCAATCATACACATGTATATATGTGTGTCATGATCAATGCATGTTCAATTGACTATTCTTGGATACGTATCCTTAATCGCAACTCATAATCATTCAAACAATATAACTTGTATATGTCTAGTTTGCACTTAGGTTTATACCTCAAATATACTTAATTATTCTAAACTCATCAATCATACATTCACTAATCCTTTTGTAGCATTTATATAATCACACAATATCCAATTTCCCATTCATTCATACCTAATACACCTTACTTATTCTTTTAGATCACATTTGCATTCCTAAGAATACTTTCATTCCTATAACGCTCATAATCTTCCAGATTTTGATGCTTTGATATCATCAATCTATTCTGAAGTTAAAACCTCAATTAACAACCTAAACGTATCAAACACTTTATCAACTAATAAAGCATCAAACTAGGTTTATTTCAAACCTCATTTAAGTCTAAATACACCATAGGAAAGTACCTTATCATTAGTTGTTTCAAACATCACATAAAAGATAACATTTCATGCCTAAGGCCTTTCCCACAATCCTGGACGACTTCCCACGATCATGGGTTAAGCCATCCAAGAATTTCCAACCATTTTCTTGGATTTCCCATAATTGTAGAGGCATTCCCACGATCGTGAGTTATGTAATTCGAAAAATACCACCCAATTCTTCCATGTTTTTTTCCAGATTTTAACTCCTACATGTTACATCTTATACATAGTTCATCATTTTTACTTCATTTCCTCATCAAAATCACCTTCATTCTTAACTAAAAAACATCCACAAAAAATCATAAATCATTATTTATTAATCATACAAAAACAGACGCCAAATTTATCCATACATTCATCAACGTCTAGCACACTCTCAACACCATTATCATGATCATTCTATCTCTAAACTATCATCATATACGTTTCATTTAAATCAAGCCATGAAGAATAAGATCTTACTTATTTGTTTAACTCCAAGCTTCTTCAAATCATCATATAACCCAGCTCCTCCACTTACATGATCATCACCATTTCAAAAGCAAGATGGAAATAAAAAAGGGTTTCATCATCAAGAAGAAGACAACAGAATTTTGTTGGAGTAGCTTGTGTAGGATGTTAGCAAAACTTAAGATGGTGAGGGTTGGTGAGAGTGTTGTGAGATGGAGAGAAGAAGAAGATGAGAGAATGAAGCAAAAAGTAACAAGTGAAAGAAAAAGATGGTTAGGTAAATATCGTGGGTTAATTGGGTAGTAAGTGTCATGACACTTATCACTTGAAGAACCAAGTAAATATGTCATTTACTTAAGCTACCTAATGTCTCTTAATTTCTTGGTCCGTTTATCACTCAATCTCTATGCCATTTGTCACCCAATTGTCTAAGCCACCTGTCGATAAATCCAAATGCCACGTGTCACTTATTTTTACTGCCATATGTTAATTATTTCTACTATTATGTATCAATTTGTCTTGCCATTTAGCATTTTTCTTAGTCCAAAAATACACATAAATCTATAAATCTCCCAATTGTAACAAATAAATTTAAAAAGTAATAATTGTAACCATCAAACCAAAATTCAAGAAATAATAATTCACTATTCACATCATAACCATTTTTAACTTTTATACCCTAGAATAAGTCAATTAAGTGCATATACAGTCTTTAAAATGTGTATAATGTCATAATTCATATGTGTATGCTAATGGTATGCATATGAATGCAATGCACCTCATAATTTCTCAATATTATTTCTCATGTATCCTGGTCTAGGACCCTTTGTCCTAACCTTTAGCATGGAAAAATAGATTATTATAATTCTCCCCCTTGTCCTTAAAATTCTTACCTAATTGATCAAACAGATGGGGTACTGATTCCTCATATTCTCCTCAATTTCCTATATGGTTTCTTCTCTCGAATGATTCTTCCAAAAGACTTTCACCAATGGGATCACTCGATTTCTCAATTGCTTCGTCAGATAACCAATTATCTTAACTGGTTTTTCAACATAACTTAGATTACTTGCAATTTTAATCTCTTAAGCCCGTAACACATGTGTTGGATCAGACCGATATCTCTTCAGCATATTGACATGAAACACATTGTGAATCTGAGACATTTCAGTAAGTAGTGCTAACGTATAAGCCAATGGTCCAACTCTCTTAATAATCTCATATAGACCAATGTATATATGGTTTAGCTTACCTTTTTTACAGAATCTTAGCACACCTCGTCAAGGTGATACTCTCAGAAACATCTTATCTCCTACTTGGTAGTCCATATCCCTCTAGTGTTGATCCACTTAACTCTTTTGCCTATCTTGTGCTGCTTTAATTCTATTTCGGTTCAATTTAACCTTATTGACAGTGTCTTGAATTAGTTCTGGGCCTTCAACAATCCTTAGTCCCTCTTAATCCAATACAAAGATGAACGTTACTTTCTGCCATATAACACCTCATATGGTGCCATACCGATACTACTGTGATAATGATTGTTGTATACAAATTCAATCAGAACTACATATTGATCTCATGCTCGTCAGAACTCTAAAACACAAGCTCTAAGCATATCCTCACTCTGTCCATCTATCTGAGGATGAAATGTTGTACTAAAGTTCAACCTTGTACCCAAAGCTGTCTATAAACTATCCCAAAATCTCGAAGTAAATCTGGAGTCTCGATCTGATATAATAGACACTAGAACCCCATGTAATCTCACTATCTCATTCATATACCTCTGAGCTAACGGATCTAGTGTATTGTTATCTCTCACATGCATAAAATGGGCCGACTTTGTCAATTTGTCAATAATAACTCATATAGCATCATATTGCCTTAGAGTCCTCGACAAAGCTATAATAAAATTCATAGTGATTCTCTCCCATTTCTACTCCGAAATAGGCAATGACTGTAACTTCGCAACCGGAGCCTGATACTTTGCCTTAATCTATTAGTAAGTCAAACACTTAGCAACATATTCAGACACTTGTTTCTTCATCCCTGGCCACTAGAAATGTTGTTTCAACGTATTATACATCTTGGTAGTACCAAGATGCACAACATAGGCTGCTATATGTGCTTCTTCCAAAATCTCTCTTCTTAGATCCTAAATATCGAGTACACACAATCTCTGCTTCACCCACAATGTCTCATTTCTCAATTCAAACTTAGAATTTGGATTCACTTGCAACTTCTCAATAATCTTCACTACTTCTGGATCCCTATTTTGGGCTTTTCTAATCCTTTCATGTAATATCGGTCTAAGCTTCAACATAGCTAACAATACTTCATTTTGCCCCAACTTCAGCTCAATATTCAATGCTTTCAATTATACTAGGTTTTGTAACCTCAATGTCTGAATTTGTCCCACACTGCTATTGGATGTTCTACTTTGTGCATCAGCTACCACATTAGCTTTACCAGGATGATATTCAATCGTGTAATAATCTTTAAGCAACTCTATCTACCACCTTTGTCTTATATTCAACTCTTTTTGACTCAACAAATATCTCAAACTTTTATTATCTGTATATATACGAAATGTTTCACCATACAAATAATGTCTCCAAGTTTTCAAAGCAAATACCACTGCAACAAGTTCTAAGTCATGAACCGGATAGTTAAACTCATGAAACCTTAACTGTCTTAATGCATATGCAATCACTTTGTCATGCTGCATCAGTACACATTCTAATACTTGGTGTGAAGCATCACTATACACCACATATCCACCAGATCCAGATGGAATAGCTAACACCAATGCTATAATTAACTGATGCTTTAGCTCCTCAAAACTCCTCTAGCATTCATCAATCCATCTGAATGGTAAATTCTTCCTCAAAAGTTTTGTTAAAGGGGTTGAGATCAATGAGAACCCTTTGACAAATCTCTTGTAGTATTCAGGTAATCCAAGAAAACTCCGGATCTCAAATACATTTTTAAGAACTTCCCCCTTCATCACTGCTTCAACTTTCTTTGGATCGACTTATATGCCTTGTCCATATACTATGTGACCCAAGAATACTACTTGATAAAGTCAAAATTCACACCTACTGAACTTGGCATACAATTGCTTCTCTCTCATTATCTATAGGACTAACCTCAAGTGTTCAGAATATTCCTCTCTACTTTTCGAATACACCAAAATATCATCTATGAATACAATCACAAAATGATCTAAATAAGGTTGGAATACCCTATTCATCAAAGTCATAAAAGCTGTCGGAGCATTAGTTAACCCAAAAGGCATCACCAAAAACTTAAAGTGCCCATATCTAATTCTGAATGTACTCTTAGATACATCAGCTTCAGCTATCTTTAACTGATAGTATCTTGATCTCAAGTCTAGTTTAGTGAATACCTGAGCTCTCTGTAACTAAAAGACTACTTTGTTGTGGCATGAAGTGATGCCTACTAAGTGCTTCGCACATGTACACCTACTAGTAGGTCAACCTGAACCTCTTACTAGATGGTGAAATTTCATTATTTCACTGTCGAGGTTTGTGACTTTTACTAAATCAATTGGTAATTTCTTAAATTTTAGTGATGTAAATCGTATAGAAAATTAAAGATCATAAATATCCAAATAAAGAACATTATGGATTGTTGAATCTATAACCAGAATGATTTAGCGTACGTATTGATTTATGTTTTCGAAATTAAAAATAAAAAAAAATAGTTTCTTCTGACATGCTGATATTAGTAGATTAGGTAGACATAAGGAAGATTACAAATTCCAATTTCCCCATAAAATTTAGTAAGCAACAAAGTAGAACAGTACTTAAAGAGTTCCATTATTCATAATTTGCAAACCATTTTCACGAACTTGATTCCACCAAATCCAGCTTTAATTTACTTAAAGAGTTCCATTATCCATAAATTGCACACCATTTTCACGAACTTGATTCCACCGAATCCAGCTTTAATTGCCAAGTCCACGTACTCCTGTTGAGTTCTTTCCCTTCCAGCAGAGCTTTGAGTCATCAGAAGCACATCAAGCTGACATGTAGCCTTTGCTCCACTGCTTGTCTCAGGCATGGCTGGAAGACTTGCTTCCACAATGATTATCTTCCCATCTTCAGGAATGGCTTTGTAGCAGTTCCTAAGCAGCTTCAAGCACTCATCATCACTCCAACATTGAAGTATCCACTGTAACATTTGCAAATTAAATTGTATAGTACTATCAACTACTTAATCGTTATATTCTAGCCAGTTAAACATGAACAACATATATATACCTTCATGAAAATAGAATCTCCAGTGGGAACACTTTCAAACATATCTCCCCCGACATGTTCAACATCTGCATTATGAAAGAGTCTGTCTTATTGGCTGCAGGCTTACTCTTATTTGATTAGTTTCTACACATCGGAGGATTTGAACAATATACTTTTATACGTCGTCTAGCACACCTTTAAGATGATCATATAGACATCAAATTTCCGGACATGAGAACTAAATACGCTTTAGCCATTAGGAAAGGAATATCCGACTAGACTTGACTAATGACTATAAATGGGCGCTGTTACGAATTCATAATCATAACTAAGTAGAGTAACCATATATTGTCATTTAACGCAATTTCAGAGTTGCGAGTTATCTAATAAAAGTCAGACCTATGAGTTCAACTTGGACAAGGAGATATTATAAACTAATAACCTATTGAATTCAGTAAAGTCAATACTAATCAAATGTACATGACGACCACATGTAGACTATCAATGAAAGATAATGATAAAAAATTATTATCAAGTAAAGATAATGATAAAAATGATCTTCCAAAAAAAGATAACGACAAAAAATGGTGGGAAGTAGAGAAAGTCAACTTGATTGTGGAGTAAATTACTGCTTTCTGTGAGTCTGATTCAATGAAAATGCATATCACTATCAAGATAATGAATAGAATCGTACTAGGGTAGCCGGGGGCAAGTCCAATAACTTGGGGCAGGTCGAAGTTAATGCCCTTCATACTTGTATATTTGGAAGTTATTACGTTGATATTGTGTCCAAGGCCTCCACCAACGTCAACCAGCAGCTTATTGTTCTCAAAGCCATTGTACGACTCCAGTATACAATTAATTACCAGAGTGCTTTGATTGTACATAGCTTTGCTGAAAACCTGGTTGAACCTAAGGTCTAACCCCATGTACTTGTATCTTTGCATTCCATGAACCATTTCAAACGCAGTTCCTCCTTTTAGAATGGCATCTTTCAGATGAGACCTACACAACAGTGGTAAGCATTTGAACTGGAAACTTGGTAGTCAATTACAATTGACCGAGTAATCAACCATGACAGGATGGCTATTTCAGTTCAGAAATGTCCAATCTATATGATACCTTTCAGGAAATGCGTTAAATCCTAAAAATAAACTAAGAGCACTCGCGTTCTAGGTTTTAGATAGAGAACTACAACAAATATCCCAGCAGTTATGTGATATCACATATATATCAAAGGTAATCTTGCAGTTAGAGTTAGGGTAGAATCAATCAAGAAGTAGCAAGCACAACAGTATATGAAAAGAAGATAATATGTGCAGAAGTAAATGGAAACGAAATCAAAATTGGAAAATTGAATCAAACATAGCAAATATCTTTCACCCATATCCATCAATCAAGAAGTAGCAAGCACAACAGTACAAGAACAGAAGACAATATGTGCAGAAGTAAATGGAAACGAAATCACAATTGGAAAATTGAATCAAACAAACCAGCTCTGCAAGAATATTTCGTCTTGAATCAAGGCCATGAAGGGACCAAGCGAAACACCATCTTGGTTGCATACAAAATGTTTGGACACAGAATTTATACTATAAAGTCTAATATTGGAGTCATCAACCGAGCAACCAAGAACATGGTGCCTAGACAAGAGAAAAAGAAGACGATCCAGCATGAAGGATGCTTTTGGGTTGCTTGCAGGCATATTGGTTACGATCTCTGAAGAAGAAAGCTCGGAACCAGGACCGGCTTTGTCAATTATTTCGAAAACTCCAAGCTCAAATGCTGTTTTCAATGCCATTGGTAGCACTGTTCCAAGTGCAAGTTGCATGCCGTACTTAAAGCTTGCTTCTTGTTCTTCCTGGACATATTCAAAATGATTTTGCGCCGAAGAAGCCATAACTGATGATTCCTGCTTAATTGATCAAAGAGACGAGAATGGGATGCGTTAAGTCTTCTCTCCTACAAGTTAAGGATGTTGGTTTATGCCTCGGTCAATCGGCTGGTTGTAGTGTAATAACAAAATAATTTAACGAAATTCTTTATTTTGTATGTATTTAAATATATGATAAAATCTATGTAATAATTATACATTACAAATGAAAATATGATGAGATTATAATTATTAGATTCATATTGCTTTTATATATTATCTATAAATTGTTCTTAATTATTGTTCTATTAAGATTAGACATTAAACGTAAAAAAACTAGCACACGTTATGTTTTTTCTTCTGAAGGAAGTAGTCAATCTCATTGCAACATCCTATTACCATAGGGTACATACCTAAACTTTCAAGAACATTCAAGTACATATCCTGTAATAATGGTATGTTAGAGCAAAACAGATCCAATTTACACATGGCATCATCTAACACAATCAGAAGTCATCAAATTTTAAAACCATTTACTTCATTCATTCATAAAGCTTACATTTTTCCATCAAACAAATATTTACAAAACCTTATACAGGTGCTAGCAAAACTACAAAAATAACAAAAACTGTATCACTT
>JAOTAY010000007.1:6080186-6102788 GCA_025629805.1 Erythroxylum baracoense | reverse complement strand
CATAGTACCTGTATTAGGATTTCCATATGTACAGACTGTACACTGATGTATATACTGTTGTTTTGGAGTAATGAAAACGGAAATTTTGGTTTTTAAAAATCTTGAGATTTACATTACTGGTTCTTGTTCTTTTAATGTATGTGATGCCATTTGGAGTTCCATAGTAATTGCACGTAACGCTCCGTGGTCCCGGTACGTACCCTAGGGTAATGGGGTGTTACATAACTGGCCCTGATCTTCACATGAGTCTTTTGGCTAATGTCCTGGAGTTCCATGTTATGGGACTTTAGGATTTCAGCACGCCATAAGTGATGGTGATTTAGAAAATCAGAGAGGTAGACGATTGAACCACTACAATCCACACTATAGTGCTCAGTAATAGTAGAAACCAAGTATCTTATACCCAAATTATTGCTCCTTTACGTAGAGTCGCAATAATAGCATTGAACATATGTGTGGAGGTACATATTGAGATGTTTTGATCTATGCACCACAACAGAAAAAGTTCCTTCGTTGAACATTTGTTGGTTCCTGATTTGTCAAAAACTATTTGACACATGAATTTATATAACAACAAGTGCTCATGGGTTCATATAATGTTGTTGTGGGCATTCTTAGCATAAACCGCTCTAACCCAGTGAGCTCATTCCAATAGTAAGAAGCATGAAAATTATCATGCTGATTAATAATGGAGGATTCGAGAAAATCGCAAATTTCACACATGATTTCAATGTTCAGCTTATAAGTTTGTCCCTGCAACCTAAACCACATTTCCTTAGGATTACTAGGCTCGAAATAAAGAATTCAAGGGTGAGCTCCTGGTAGATAGGATATTGGAAGTGTATAAACCTACTTTATTGAATTCTTTCTGCTAAATTCTCTACCCTATCTTGCAATTCTTGCCTATCAAGCATATCAAAATCATATTAATTTGGGACTACTATCTATTTAACATTAAGGGATTAGAATCGAATACCTTCCTCCTCTGTGTAGATTGGGAAGGGTGCTCCAAAATTCACCGCCCTATTCCTTCTCCAAGATCCTCAATATCTTCCCATTGTCCTTGAGGTTCGGTTTTCTTGATGCTAGTTAGAGGTAAAAGAGAATTGTTGCCTTTCTTTGACACTTTGAAGGTTATTTGCTTCTTTCTTACCCTCAAAGTTAGTTTACCCCCATCAATATCAATTATTGCATGAGCAGTGGCCAGGAACAATTGTCTAAGGATAATAGGGGTTTCCACATCTTCTCTAATTTCCAATATGTAGAAATCTGCGAGAAAGATAAACTTACCAATTTGTATTTGCATGTCCTTAATAATCCCCTTCAGTAGATGAACTGTCCTATCGGCTATTTTTACTAACACCTTTGTAGGTTATAACTCTCTTAACCCCAGCTTCTAACTAAAGATATAGGGCATCATACTGATACTTGCTCCTAAATCCGTGAATGCCTTGTTTATGTTGAATCCATTGATACTATAGGCAATGTAAAAATCCCCTAGGTACTCTTTCTTCTGGGCTATGTTCAGGTTTCCTTCTGCTATGTGCTCCTTAATGTTGACTCCATTGATATTGCAGGGAATCTAAAAATCCTCTAGGTACTATTTCTTCTGGGCTATGTTTGAGTTTCCTTCTGTTATGTGCTCCTTAACCTTCGTTGATTCAACTTCCTTAGAATTCCCTGTCGCCCTACTTGAAATTGATTTCCACTTACTTAGAATAAGGTATGGGATTGTAAGTCAAGGTTCCTTGATTGGCTCAATTCCGAACTCACTTGGAAGGAATTCTGTAATTACTTGTCCTTTTTCCTTATCTCCATCTTCCTTCTCATGTTCAACTTCCTTCTCTTAGGTTTGAGTGATGACCACCATCCGTTCCTTTGGGGTTCGACTCGGTATTACTTAGTAAACTACCTGTACTTCTAGAAGATAAAGCATTAGCAAGTTAACCTACTTGACCTCCAAGTTGTGGATGGATGAAGCATGGTTCTTCACAATCTGATCAAACTTCGTTTCCATCCTCTTTTGGCTTTCCTCCTGGCTAGCAAATATCCTTTTATGGTTCTCTTCTTGAGCTGTCAATTTGGAACCAAAAATCTCCATAAACTTGCCCATTTTGCTCTCCATCGGTCTAAGTCGATCTTACTAAAATCCAGGGGGTCCTTGCGATCTTGCTTGGCCACCTATATTATTATACTCTAAGAAAAATTCGGATGGTTTTTTCACCCCAAATTATAAATATTAAAGTAAAGGTTATTATCTCTTTGCGGTTGGCCCATGTAATTTACCTGTTCTGTACCACTGGCTCCCAATAAGAAACATTCAGCTGAGCCATGTTGTTCTGCCAACATAGCTCACACTGTACTTGCATCACTTTTGCTGTGGATGAAGATGTTCCTTGCATATTGCTCAATTGCTTTGTGAGGGTTGTGATCTGTGTTTATAAAGCAGTAACAGAGTCAATCAGAGTCATACCTTTTTGCTCCTTTTTCCCTATCTACTCCTCCCGCTGGACCATATGCAACTGTTGCTCGCCAATTCTTCTAGAAGATCATGAGCTGCATCAATAGTCTTCCTCATCAAAGAACCTCCAGCAACTGCATTTATGCTTGCTTTTATGCTCTGATTTACACCATTGTAAAATGTTTGCAACAAAAACTCCTTCTGATGGTTATGGTGGGGACAACTTCTCTGTAATTCTTTAAATCTCTCCTAGGCTTTATAGAGAGATTCCTCATCACTCTGCTAAAATTTTGTGATCTCCTTTATGATCCTCGTTGTCTTGGTGAACAGAAAAATATTTTGCGAGGAATGCTTGGGCTAGCTACTCCCAAGTAGTGATTTAACCTGAATGTAATGAATTATACCACACCTTCGCCTGATATTTCAAAGGGAAAGAGAATAGTCGCAACTTCACAGCATCGTCAGAAATCCCATTAAATCAAAAAGTATAGCAGATCTCCAAAAAAATTGCAATATGGGCATTTAGATCTTCATTGTATAGCCTATAAAATTGCACACTATTATGAAGTATATTGAGGAGTGCCAGCTTGATCTTAAATTTGTTAGCTTGAATTGCTGGCCGTACATATCCTTAAGGACTGAATCCTGGCCTCATAAAGTCCATCAATGTCCTCTTCTGCTCCTCTTTGCTCTCTTTCTTTAGCCATATTTCTTTGTATAATATCTTAATGCTTCACCCTTCTTAACTCTTGTTCCTATCTTGTGATATCAGATAACTCTTCTTTACTAATTTCTTCGATCTTCGTGTGCTCCTTATGTTCATGCACCTACAAATAAATAAGGAAAAGTATTAAAAACTCTTAAATTAAAGTAATCTAAACTAAAGAAGATGTTTAACAAACAATCCCCCATAACGGCGCCAAAAACTTGTTAATTGTAAAACAATCTACTAATTTTATGCTCAAAAATTGCAAGTATACAAGTTGTGACTTGTAGTTAAAAAGCGGATATCGATCCCACAAGGACTGTGCTTAGGCACCACTTAATTCAGATCAATCTTTGTTTAAGAACCGAAATTGTTTTATAGAAATAAACTAGAAAATTAAATTAAAATTAAACAACTAATAATGAAAAATTGATAACACCAAAATGCAGAAACTTGGAATTTAAGATTTTAACAACTAGAGATCACTTTTTCCCTATCTTGTCTCCCTCCTATTTTATTAATTAAATTGTGTCCCACCTAAAATGTCCAAATGTATTAACTACTCTCTCTCAAGGTGTAATTAATTGTCTCTAGCCAAATTAAATGAAGATGATTAAGCAATCTCTCAATCTACTAAATTACTCCACAAATTTAATTAGTTATTAACTTGTCCTATAGGTGATCAATTAAATTAGTCGAGATCTCTCTTTTAACTAATCAATTAACTTCATGAATGTAGGTCTATAGAATGCCAACTCTCGTTGTATAATCCTATATAGATTACCCAACTCAATCTCTCAACGTATTGCAAGGTATAAATATATAATCAACATTCATTAATGACATATATCATTCAAATCATTGAAATAAGGGTTTAACAAGATAGTTCAAAAGCAATCTATAAAAATAAATCAGCCATTTATGGTGTCTATAACATCCCCAACAATCAAATAATGCATCATACAAGGCCTAGAAGAGAAAAAAAAAGACAGAAAACTAAATAAAGAGAACTCCTACTCTTCTTTGCTCGAATCTAGAAATTTCGGTGTCAGTATGCTCTTTTCCCAATTGTGAATGATAAACCTTGAGTGTAATACCAAAGGTGTCGATGAGTGAACCATCATCGATATGCTCACTCATATTAAAACATAAGGATATTTCATAATCCAATTCATAAGAAAATCATATCATATATCATCATACCTTACCAAGTACATCAAGTTTATCATACTTTCATAAGTATATCAAATAAATTAACATTTTATATCACATCACATCTTCATTTACTTTACAACTGTATTTCAAAAATTTTAATAATTCACTTTAATTCAATCATATGATTCATATAAGGATGTATAAGCAAATGCACATGTAACTCCATTCATTTTTACTTTGATGTGACTGAGCGCCTATTTAGTGTCCTATATCCGTTGTGGATACTGGGCTCATTTCATTTACTGTTCAGTACTCCTTATGGATATCGAGCTTATTAATAATTAAGCCTGTGTCTCTTTATGCACATTTAAAAGCTTTAAGCTTTCTTTCACACTGGTCACTCCGGTCATAACTCATTTATCTGATCATGGATTTTAATGTGATGCATCATTCTATATGCCATATTTCATTCCCTTTCATTCCTGTGAGCTTCTGTCACATATATCAAATTCTTCGGATTCAGTTCGACAATTCACATGCTCGCATTTCATATTCAATTCAGCATTTCTCATCCAATTGTTCTCACATTTCATAATCACTTACAATTAAATAGCACTTCTGTAACACCCCACTACCATAAAGTATATACCTGAACATTCAGAGGACGTTCAAGGACATACCCTATGACAATGGCATGTTAGAGCAATTACAATCACTTAATATGGCATCATAGATAAATCACAAATATACTAAAGATCAAATCCTCATTTCATTTATAAAATATAATTTACAATGTCACTTTTCACTACATAATCTATATACATGCTGAATCAAAAACATGTAAGAGTCTACTGCTCTTTACAACATATTCTACATTGAAATGAGAAACTAAACAAAAACATTCTATCTAACTCCTCAGTCTCAGCTGAACAGACCTTTGAGTAATTTCTTGAGTCTAAAACGCAAGTACAAGACTTCTTCTAGAACATCGTAGAAACTAAGTCTCCTTTCTTGTACCTAAAAATCAACTTTGCAATTTTGATGAGTTTTGCGAACTCAGTGAGTGAACCATCATCAATTTGTTCACTCATATCAGAACACAACATCTCAAATACAAACCAAATTCACAGTATACCTCATCTCAACATTACATCATGAATTTCACACATTTCATATAATCTTTTCAAAATAATTCAAACCTCATTCTTAGTCAATCATATTATCAAATGTACACATATAAGGCATATCATCATATCAACATAATTCAAAAATTGTCTACAATTATCCATATAATACATTTGAAAATATAATTGAAAATGCATATGCACTTGTGACTCCATATTCATTTTTATTTTGTTATGACTGAGCTCCTATTATTGTCCCGTATCTGTTATAGATACTGGGCTCTTTTCACAGTCTATCCCATACCTATTGTGGATACTGGGCTCATTAATCACTGAGCCTGTGGCTCTTTATGCATATTTTATAAGCTTTTAGCTCTTTTCAGATTAGCCACTCTGATCATAACCCCTTTATCTGATCATACATATCATAAAATGGAATGCATGAATTTTCATATCACACATTCAATAGCTTTCACACAGTCACTTTCATTTTCATCAAACATAAGTCCGACATTCAACTTTTTGTTAAGAATACACTTTCCTTATTCACATTCAATTAAGAAACACTCCCAATACATTCTCAAATATCAATCTCCTTGGACCAATCGGTGTCCGAAATTATCACACAATTATAGCAATAACAGTTTAATAACTGAAATTGAAATAGAAATAAATCAAACATAGTGAGATAACATCTAGGTTAACTCATAGTATGCTCCAGATAGCTATTGCTTTGACAAACCGACAATGTCTGCATGTTGGCGTTTGACTTGAGAGTCTTAACCATGCAATACACATTTACACATTACTAAATTGCTCAATCATATCAGTACTCAATCATACATATATGTATATGTATTATGTTCAATGCATGCTCAATGACTTTCTCGGGTATGTGTTCTTAATCACAAGTCTTGACCATTCAAACCATTCTTTCATTATCCCTTTTCTAATCAATACACATTCACATAATTTCCCAATTCTCATTCATTCATACCTAATACATTATTCATATCCTTTGGATAACATTTACATTTACAAGGACATCTAAATTTAACAACTTCAACTTATCGAATATTTAACCAACTTATTAAACATCAATTAGGTTCATTTGAAGCCTCATTCAAATCTGAAAGTCTTATAGGGAAGTACCTTATCATTAGTTGTTTCAAACATCACTTAAAAGTCACATTTCACTTTTTATGCCTACCCATGATCATGGTGGACCTTCCTTCAATCATGACAGAAACTAGTGCAATAGGCCACAATCGTGGGGACTATGCCACGATCGTGATAGAACCCAAATAATCAGGCCATGATCGTGCACTACATTGTTTCCCTCAATTTTGCACGAATATATCCAAGATAAACACACACCAAACACTTAAATTTTCTATATTACAAGCCCTTTAAACCTACTTCATTACATGATCATCTAGCTTCATCTTGATTACACTAAGGTTCATTAAACTATACTCATTTTGGTCACTAACAATCACTTTATATACATACACATACATCTCCAATTCAAGAACACTATATTAACATCTTTCTTTAACATAAATTTACCTTCTGTATACGTCAAATTCTAGTCCAATTCATCCATATAATGACCTATACTCCACTATTTTCATTCACTAAAAACAAGCATAAAATCTTCCAAATTCATTCAATATATTCTACCACACTTCATCATCAACATCATATACATTTCATTCTAATTTAAGCATCATTCTTATACTATTAAACATGTCATAAAGATAATATTGCTACTTACTTATTAAACTTCCAACTTCACCTCAAAACATCAAGATAACTTATCCCTCCATTCATGCAAGATTCATCATAAACTCAAGGTGAAAACAAATTGATTTTTGGCAAGGACAAAGAACAACAATCAACTGGTTCTTTAGTTGTTTTGCGAAAGGTAAAAATTTAGTTTTGATATAGCAATTTGACAAAGATGAAAACAAAATACAGAGAGATGAGTGAAAAGCAATTTTTGATGGAGATGCAAAATGAAGGCAGCAGAAAGTTTGCTGCATAATCTTGCTTCATTAAGTGCTAGGTGTCACTAACTCTCAAAGGCATATGTCTTAAGGCATGGAAGCCACTTGCCTCCCGAATATTCTGCCATTTATTGGTCCATTTGCCATTTAAATTACTAGTCCATTTGTCACTCATTTAACTATGCCAAATTCACTTAATTATAGGCTTAGTCACCCTAATTTTTCATTTATCAATTTATCTTATCACTTGGCATTTTTCCTAGTCCAAATGTACATATTAATTCATCACTCTCCCAATTAATAACAATTAACTCCAAATTACTAATTGTAATCCAATCAAACCAAAATTCAAGACATAATAATTCATAATTCACAATTTACATCATGATCATTTTAAATCTTTCATACCCAGGAATATGTCAATTGAGTGCATATGTTTTCTTTGCAATGTATACAAATTATAATTCATATGTATATGCTAATGTTATGCATATGAATGAAATGCTCTCAATGCTATACTCATTTACAATAGTTTAGGGTTCTAACCCTAATTATGTTCCAAAAATTGGATATTATAATTCTTCCCCTTAAGAAATTTTGTCCTCGAAATTCTTACCTGATTGATCAAATAGATAGGGGTATTGTCTCCTCATGTTCTCCTCTATTTCTCATGTAGCTTCTTCACTTGAATGATTCCTCTAAAGAACCTTAACCAATGGAATCACTCGGTTTCTCAATTGCTTATTCTGATATCCCACTATTTTTATCAGTTCCTCAGCATAACTCAGATTACTCACAATTTTAATCTACTGAGCTGGTAACACATATGTCAGATCTGACCGATATCTTCTGAGCATGTTGACATGGAACACATTGTGAATCTGTGCCATTTCAGTAGGAAGTGCTAACTTATAAGCTAATGGTCCAACTCTCTCTATAATCTCGTATGGACTAATGTATCTAGGGCTTAGCTTACCCTTTTTACCGAACCTCAACACTCCTCGCTAAGGCGATACTCTTACAAACACCTTATCTCCTACTTGATACTCCATATCTCTCCGATGCAGATCCACATAACTCTTTTGCCTATCTTGTGCCGCTTTAATTCTACTACGAATCAATTTCACTTTATCAATAGTATCTTGAATCAATTATAGGCCTTCAACAATTCGTAGACCCTCTTCGTCCTAATATAGAGGCAAACGACACTTTTTGCCATCTAACGCATCATATGGTGCCATATCGATACTACTATGATAATGATTATTATAAGAACATTCAATCAGAGCTACATATTGATCCCATACTCCTTGAAACTGCAAAACATAAGCTCTTAGCATATCCTCAATAGTCTTAATAGCTCTCTCACTCTGTCCGTCTGTCTAAGGATGAAATGTTATACTGAAGTTCAACTTCGTACCCAAAGCTGTCTGTAAACTACCTCAAAATCTCAAAGTAACTCTAGGATCCATGTCTAATGCAATAGACACTGAGACCCTATGCAATCTCGCTACTTTATTCACATACTTCTGGGTTAACTGATCTAGATAATTGTTCTCTCTCACTGGTAAGAAATGAGCCGATTTTGTCAATCGGTCCACAATAACCCATATAGCATCATGTTACTTGGGAGTCTTTAGAAAAACATTATAAAATCCATAGTGATCCACTCCTATTTTCACTCCGATATAGGTAACGAATGTAACTTTCCAACTGGATCCTGATGCTCTGCCTTAATCTGTTGGCAAGTTAAATAACTGGTCACATATTCAGACACTTGCTTTTTTATCCCTGGTCACCAAAAATGTTGTTTCAACGTATTGTACATCTTGGTAGTACCAGGATGCATAGCATAGGCTGCTATATGTGCTTCCTCTAGAATCTCTTTTCTCAAATTATCCACATCGGGTACACATAATCTATGCTTCAACCACAGTGTCTCATCTTTCAATTCAAGCTCAGAATCCGAATTCACTTTCAACTTCTCAATAAGCTTTACTAATTCAAGATCCTTGTTTTGTGCCTTTCTGATCCTTTCATGTAACATTAGTCTAAGCTTCAATGTTGCCAATAGTACTTCATTTTGGCCTAAATTCAACTCAACATTCAATGCTCTCAATTGCACTAAGTTGGGTAACCTCGATATCTAAACTTGTGCTACACTGCTATCCAATTTTCTGCTTAATGCATCAACTACAACATTATCTTTATTAGGTTGATACTCAATTGTGCAATCATAATCTTTAAGAAACTCTATCCATCCTCTCTATCTCATTTTCAACTCTTTCTGACTCAACAAATATCTCAAACTCTTATGATAAATGAATATCTGAAATGTCTCTCCATATAGATAATGTCTCTAAATCTTTAAAGCAAATACTACTACAGCAAGATCTAAATCATGTATCAGATAGTTAAACTCAAGAGACCTTAATTGTCTCGATGCTTATGCAATCACTTTGCCATGCTGCATCAATACACATCCTGAACCCTGGTGTGAAGCATCACTATACACAACATAACCTCCAGATCCAGATGGAATAGCTAACACTGGTGTCATAGTTAACCGATGTTTTAGCTCCTCAAAACTTCTCTAACATTCATCCGTCCATCTGAAGGGTGCATTCTTCCTCAGAAGTTTTGTCAAAGGGGCTGAGATCAATGAAAACCCCTCGACAAACCTCCGGTAGTATCCAGCTAATCCAAGGAAACTTCGGATCTATGACACATTTCTTAGAGTTTCTCACTTCATTACTGCTTTTACTTTCTTTGGGTCTACCTGTATACCCTATCCAGAGATAATATGACCCAAAAATACTACTTAATCAAGCCAAAATTCACACTTACTGAACTTGGAATACAATTGCTTCTCTCTTATTATCAGTAGGACTAACCTTAAGTGTTCATCATGTTCCTCTCTGCTTTTCAAATACACTAAAATATCATCAAGGAACACACAAAAAAGTGATCTAAATAAGGTTCGAATACCTTATTCATCAAAGTCATAAAAGCAACTGGGGCATTTGTTAACCTAAACGACATCACCATAAACTCAAAGTGCCCATATCTTGTTCTAAATGCACTCTTAGGTACGTCAACTTCAGCTATCTTTAACTGATAATACCCTAACCTTAAGTCAAGTTTAATGAACACCTGAGCTCCTTGTAACTGATCAAGTAAATCATCTATCATCGGCAACGGATACTTATTCTTCATTGTCACCTGATTCAACTATCTATAGTCAATACACAATCTTAGAGTTCCATCTTTCTTTTTCACAAATAAGACTGGGGCTTCCCAAGGTGTCACACTTAGTCTAATAAAACCCTTTTCTAACAATTACTACAATTAAGCCTTAAGTTCCTTCAGTTCCACATGTGTCATCTTGTATGGAGGAATTGATATAAGAGAAATACCTGGAACAAGGTCAATAGTAAACTCCATCTCCCTATCTGGGGTTAATCCCAGTAATTCAATAGGGAACAAATCCTGAAAATCCCTACCAATAGGAATGTTCTGAACAGTTTGTTCATTCCGGGTATCAGTCACATATGCTAAGTAAGCCCCACATCTACCTCGAATCAATCTTAAAGCACTCATTGAGGAAATCAATATGGCTAGCACTACTTGACTAACTCCTTGAAATACTACTCTTGGTTGAGTGGGAAATTCAATAATTACCTCCTTAGTGTAGCAGTTCATCACAACACTATGCGTAGTAAGTCAGTCCATACCTAAAATAAGGTCCATCTCTTTCAACTGCAATACTATCAGATCGACTTTCAATTCTGCCTATTCAATCCGAACGATACACCCTTTAGACCCCTCTCCGATCACTACAGTACTACCTACCAGTGTACTCACCTCTAGGTCACATTTCAACATCTCTCTTTCACAATGCAGTTTAGATGCCAAATGCGGTATGATGAACGAATATGTAGATCCTGGATCTACTAATGCAAATGTTTTAAAATTAAAGACATTCAATGCACTTGCTACCACATCTGGGGAGTTTTGAGCCTCCTGTCTGGTGATGGCATAGATCCTAGCCTAAGACTGCAGCTCGTTACTCTGCACCTCAGTCTTGACACTAGGCCCTACTAAATGAGTTATGCCTCTACCTCTACCTCTCTAACCTGCTCCATTGGCTCTGCTCTGCTGGACAATTGTTTTAGTTATAAATCCTTTTCTTATTCCAGACTGTGGTCCTAAAGTCTCGGGATAGTCTCTAATCTGGTGCTTGAAAGAGCCACAATGAAAATAAGCTCTCGCTAACTTCCAACATTCCCCACTATGCTTCTTACCACAGTGTTCAAAACTAGGCATCTGCCCAGATAGTATACCTCTACCACTACCAAATTGAACAAAAACACCTCTCGGTCTAAACCCCGACTCTCTTGATCTAGTTTAGGATCGAAATGATCTATTCTGGCATTTGCTAAACCTCCTACCAGAATCAGCTTAAGACTCACCCTGCCACTTTATTCTAGACTCCTGTCTGTATTCTTCTTGTCCATCTTTTAACAATTGTTCTATTGGGATCGAGGCAGCTCTCAGCTCAATAAAACTGCTCAAATTTGTAATAGCTAACCTCGTCCTAATTTCCATATTTAGCCCATCTTCGAACCATTTACACTTGTCCTCCTCAGTAGGAATCAATGTCATTGCATATCCCATCAACTCATTAAATCAGACCTCATACTCAGCTATAGTGAGATTGCCCTGTTTTAAATCAAAAAACTCCTTCGTCTTCCTATCTAGATAGATCTTGGGCATATATTTTTCTTTAAACACCTTCAGAAAATCTTCCCAGGTCAAACTACAAGGTATGGTGGTACTTTTGGGAATTGTCTTCCACCACTAATATGTTGGACCTTGCAGAAGTGAAATTGTGTAGTCAAACTTCTTGTCAGACTCACAGTCCATCTGACCGAATACTCTTTCGGTTCTCTCTAACCATCCTTCTGCCTTAACAGAGTTTGTACTTTTGTAGAAGTCTATAGCCCCCTGCTTTCTAAGCTTATCATATCTCCGCTCCTTCCTCTCAAAAATTCTTGGAGGCATTTGATTAAACTGAGGTACTGGAGACTCTCTATTGGCTTCAGACTCTAGGTCAACTAATTCTCTGATTTAATCACATATAGCGAATAACCTATATCAAACAATAAGTGTGATCATTATATGATTCTCTCACTATATATCATGTCTATATGCTGATATATGTCCCTATAGATGCCAAATCATGCTCTGATACTAAAACCTGTAACACCCCATTACTATAGAGTATATAGCCGAACATCTAAAGGACGTTCAAAGACATACCCTATGATAATCATGTTAAAGTAATTACAATCACTTAATATGGCATCATAGATAAATCACAAATATACTAAAGATCAAATCCTCATTCTATTTATAAAACATAATTTACAATGTCACTTTTCACTGTATGATCTATATACACAATGAATCAAAAACATGTGAGAGTCTACTGCTCTTTACAACATATTCTATATGGAATGAGAATCTAAAAAAACATTTTATCTAACTCCTCAGTCTCAGCTAACTAGACCTTTAAGCCATTTCTTGAGTCCAAAACGCAAGTATAAGACTTCGTCTAAAAATGTCTTAGAAACTAGTCTCCTTTATTATACCTGAAAATCAATGTTGCAATTTTGATGAGTTTTGCAAACTCAGTGAGTGAACCATCATCGATATGTTCACTCATATCAGAACACAACATCTCAAATACAAACCAAATTCACAGTTTACCTCATCTTAACATTACATCATGAATTTCACACATTTCCCAAAATCTTTTTAGAATAATTCAAACCTCATTCTCAGTCAATCATATTATCAAATGTACATATATAAAGCATATCATCATATCAACATAATTCAAAAATTGTCCACAATCATTCATATACTACATTTGAAATTGTAAATGTATATGCACATATAACTCCACATTCATTTTTATTTTGTTGTGACCAAGCACCTATTACTGTCCCGTATCCCTTATGGATGCCGGGCTCCTTTCACATTCTATCCTGTACTTATTATGGATACCGAGCTCATTAATCACTGAGCCTGTGGGTCTTTATGCATATTTTCTGAGCTTTAAGCTCTTTTTGAACTGGCCACTCCGGTCACAACCCCTTTATTTGATCATATATATCATGTAATGGAATGCATGAATTCACATATCACACATTCAATAGCTTTCACACAGTCACTTTTCATATTCATCGGACATAAATACAGCATTCAGCTTTTCGTTAAGAATACACTTTCCTTATTCACATTCAATTAAGAAAACACTCCCAATACATTCCCAAATATCAATCTCCTCAGACCAATCAGTGTCTGAAAGTTTCACAATCATAGCAATAACAGTTTAATAATTGAAATTGAAATAGAAATAGAAATAAATCAAACATAGTGATATAACATCTAGGTTAACTCACACTATGCTCCAGATAGCTATTGCCTCCAAGAACTAGTAATGTCTGCATGTTGGCAATCAACTTGAGAGTCTAAACCATACAATACACACATTTACACATTACTAAATTGCTCAATTATATTAGTACCCAATCATACACATATGTATATCTATTATGTTCAATGCATGCTCAATGAATTTCCTGGGTATATGTCCTTAATCACAAGTCTTGACCATTCAAACCATTCATTCATTAACCCTTTTCTAATTAATATACATTCATATAATTTCCCAATTCCCATTCATTCATACCTAATACATTATTCATATCCTTTGGTTCACCTTTACATTTATAAGAACATCTACATTTAACAACTTTAACTTATCAAACATTTAACCAACTTATTCAACATCAATTAGGTTCATTTCAAGCCTCATTCAAATATCAAAGCCTTATAAGAAAGTATCTTATCATTAGTTGTTTCAAACATCACTTAAAAAGTCACATTTTACATTTTATGCCTGCCCACGATCGTGGTGGACCTTCCCACAATTTTGATAGAAGTTAGTGCAACAGGCCACGATCATGGGAACCATGCCACGATTATGACAAAACCTATTGTTTCCAGTAATTTTTCATGAATGTATCCAACTAAGACACACACCAAACACTTGAATTTTCCATATTACAAGCCCTTTAAACCTACTTCATTATGTGATCACCTAGCTTCATCTTGATTATACTAACATTCATTAAACTATGCTCATTTTTGTCATTAACAATCACTTCATATACATACACATACATCTCCAATTCAAGAACACTATATTAACATCTTTCTTTAGCATAAATTTACCTTCTTTATACATCAAATTCTAGTCCAATTCATCTATATAATGACCTATACTCCACAGTTTTCATTCACAAAAAACAAGCATAAAAACTTCCAAATTCATTTAAAATCCAATTTCACCTCAAAACATCAAGATAACTTATCCCTTCATTGATACAAGATTCATCACAAACTTAAGGTGAAAACAAATTGATTTTCGGTAAAGACAAGGAACAACAATCAACTGGTTCTTTGGTTGTTTTGTGAAGAGTAAAGATCTAGTTTTGATGTAGAAATTTGACAATGGTGAAAACAAAATACAGAAAGATGAGTGAAGAGCAATTTTTAGTGGAGATGTAAAGTGAAGGCAGTAGAAACTTTACTGCAGAATCTTGCTTCAATAAGTGCTAGTTGCACTAACTCTCAAAGGCATATGTCTTAAGGCATGGAAGCCATTTACCTACTGAATATGCTATCACTCAACCACTTCTTAAGCTGCCATATGTCTCCTAATAATTTGTCCACATGTCACACAATAATTGGTCCTTTTTTCATTTAAATTACTATTCCATTTGTCACTCATTTAACTATGCCAAATGTCACTTAATTGTAGGCTTAGTTACCCTAATTTTTCATATATCAATTTATCTTACTACTTGGCATTTTTCCTAGCCCAAATGTACATATTAATTCATCACTCTCCCAATTAATAACAATTAATTCTAAATTACTAATTTTAATCCAATTAAACTAAAATTCAAGATAAAATAATTCACGATTCACATCATAATAATTTTAAATCTTTCATACCCTGGAATATGTCAATTGAGTGCATATGCTATCTTTGTAATGTATACACATTATAATTCATGTGTATATCCTACTGATATGCATATGAATGAAATGCTCTCAATGCTATTACCCATTTACAATAGTCTAGGGTTCTAGCCTTAATTATGTTCCGAAAACTAGATATTTCAACTTCCAATACAATCCCGAATATTAAACTCCTCAAACCATCAGTTTTCAAAATTATCGCAATCATATCAATAACAGTTCAATATCAAAAAGTTAATCACAAACAATTTGGTCATAGTGAGAAAATATCTAGGTTAACTCATAATACACTCCAAATAAATTATTGCCTTAATGATCCGGCAATGTTTAGATGTTGATGATCAACTTATGTATCCATCTTCATGCAGCACACAAATATTTTACACATCATTAAGTTGTCAATCATATGATTATTCAATCATTCACACACACACACACACACACACACACACACACATATTTTTCAATGCATGCTCAATTGACTTTCCGGGTATGTATTTATATACAAAGATCTTGATTGAACTTATATTCTTTTAGATCATTCACTTTATAACTTGTATACTTCCATTTTGCAATTAGTCTTATACTTTAAGTAAGCTTGATTTATTCTAAATCCATCAACCATATACTTACTAACCCTTTTCTAGCAATATATATATTCATATAATTGCCAATTCTCATTCATTTATTCCAACTGCATTATTCATATCCTTTGGATCACATTTATATTCATAAGAACTCTTTTACTCCTTTAACACTTATAAATTCCAAATTTAGATAAACTGATATCAAACAATCTTTTCCTTAAGGTATAACATCAATTAACAACCTTAACTTATCAAACACTTAACCAACTTATCCAACATCAAACTAGGTTCATTTTAAGCCTCAATCAAGTCCAAAAGCATCAAGGGAAAATGACTTATCCTTATTTGGTTCAAAAATCACACAAAATAGCATTTTCTTCGCATCAAGGCATTTCCCAAGATCGTGTATGCAGCCCCCACAATTATGGGATGAGTGAACCAAAAGTTCACCATCTAATTTTACCTCAATTTTTTTTCCAGATTTTTACATCTTTATACCAAACTCAAAACATCTTCTTCCACCAATTATACCTCAATTAGACCTTAATTATACTCCAATTCCTTATCAATTTTGTCTTCAATAACAACTCAAAATTATTCAATTGGCAGCTTATAAATTATTGTCTTTCATGCATCAAAAACCAAAACAGAAACTATCATTCAAGCATTATTTTCCAAAACCCATTCCATCATCAACACTTATGCAATTCATCCCCATTTAATCATCATAAACTTTCTATTATATCATACTACAAAGATCAATACTCTACTTACTTGTTTAGCTCAAGTTCCACCTTAATTCATCAAGTTAACTTAGCTTTCCATACATGCAAGATCATTATAAGGGTAATGATAAGAAGAAGACAGCAAAATCTGTTTATCTTTATGAAGAACTTAACCAAGGTTTTGAGGTGTTAAAGGACATAATTTAGGCAAAAATTTAAGGCTGTGAGGAAGAAGTGAATTTCGGTGATGAGAAGGAGGAGAAGACAGTCTATAGCAGTAACCAAAACCAGAAGCTGACACACAAGGCCAGAAGCTGTTGTTTTAGGGATACTTGTCATATGTCCCACAAGAAACATGTCCTCTCCTTAGCTGGTACACATATCTTTTTATGAAGCTGCCAATTGTCACTTAAATGTACTACCACTTGTCACTCAACCATTGTTGTTTGTGCTCAAGCCAATTGTCACTCATTTATCTATACCATTTGTCACTAATTGAATAGGTCTAGTCATCCTAATTTTCCATATGTCAATTTGTGTTGCCACTTGCCATTTTTTATAGTCCAAATGTACATATTAATTCATCAATCTCCCAATTGTAACAATTAATTCCAAGTTACTAATTATAATCCATCAATTCTTTCCATTGGTAAACCAAAGTACAAGACATTGGAAATGCACGTTCATATCACATTCATTTTAGTTTCATACCCCGGAATATGCCAATTGAGTGAAATTTCTCTAACTCATAATTCATGTGTGTAGGCTAATATTACACATTTGAATGCAATCATAAAATCATGTCATAAATGTACCAAATTCGTTCTATAAGATGCCAGTAATATGACTCAATAATCTAACATTTTAAATCCTTCAACAATTTGAGAGATGGGATACTACAAAAAAAGCTAATTATTAAGCAATTTGTAACACACCCAAGAATCAACCGAAGGAAATTACCAATTGACAGAAAGGGAATTTTACCTATCCTTAACGCTAACTTAACTGATTATGAATTATTGGATTGTTAGTTCTAGACTATCCTAGGGTTAATTACTCTCTCTAGGATTATAATCATTAACCCTCATAAACCTTAATCAGATTATGGAGGTTGCAATCTCTCAATTCACAACCTATCCAAAACTCTAATTAGTTTTGAAGTACTATAATAAACTATAAAAAACTTATACAGGATCTCTCTCTGCACAAATTATCGATCTGATTTAATTCTGGTTTCTATTAAATCACCTAACTCTCGTTATTCCAATTTAATCATTTTTCATTCAATTTACCCTCTCAGATTATTATCGAATTATGCAATAGCATAATCAAACCACAACGATATCTAACAAATACATAAACAATTAGATTCTCATTAATTCAAGAATAAAATTCTGAAGGTGCGTTTAGAACATTCTCGACATTTTAGATCCTACCATTAACTATTCAATCCAATTCTATATAATAATAAAACTGAAAAGAACAGGAAATACAATCTAAAATGGATGACGGGAGGCAGTGATGTTAGGAAACCTCCTAATTCAAGAAGTACTTTGAGTCAGCTTCTTCTACTCTTCTCTCTTCCTTCTTTTCTTTCTCTATCTCTTGATGATCTATCTCTAGGGTTTCTCAAGGTGGCTGATGTAAAAAGCTCGTTTTCTCTCCTCTTCTTGTTCTTTTTATATCCTCTTATGTTTTGGGTAACCCTAGGATTTTTCCAAGGTCCGAAATGTCCAAAAATCCCTCGAAACTTGATGTTCATGAGTGTCTGTGCATCTGCCCGACACAGGCCACAATCGTGGCTCACATATGAGCCTTCTGTCATGATCATGGCATGTACACCACGATGGACGTTCTTTCGGCCCGAATGTCTCCAAAACTCCTCCACTCTTCAAAGTTGACCTTGAAACACTAGCAAACACATGAAAGTATCTCAAAAACATAATATTTAAGCTCAAAGACTTGTACTAACCCATAAAACACTTAAACATAAATAATTAACAAACTAACATAATTCTAACCTAAACACATACTAACTGATGGAAATAAAAGCTAAAAACATGTTAAACTATGCCCTAAAACACAATGCAATTTACACTAATCACCTTCATTATGTAACTCTTAATGCCTTAGAGGGAGTTGAATTTCTTCCTTTGCCATGTCGAACTTCATCGTCTAGCAAGAAAATTTCTTCTATAATTGGTCCTCCCTTGGTTTTAGCCTCTCGAAAAAGATGGAAGCAAGTTGTTGGAGATTAGCACGCCTAAAACCTTATATCAAAACCACCTAAGGAGCTAGATGGTAAGTTGATAGTATGCCCTAAGTTGGAAATCCTGGAAGAGAGGGCTCAAAGCTGGGAAACTACTTTATTTGGTTTCTTCTTTGATTAATGACCTCCATTCCCTATCATAAAAATAGGCACATAAATTATAAAAAATAAGGGATTAGTGGATGTTCTTATATCAGAAAAGAATCTAATCTTGTTCATTTTCTCATCCAGCTCTGAATCTTATATTGGCAATTAGCTAATTTTCTTGTAATCCTGGCAGCCTACTCTAAACTTTGAAATTGTTAAAATCTAGAGGATTCCCTTATAAATCAACTTCCATAATGTCCCTTTTGATTGTTAGACCACTTATGGATTGAGTTCTTTAGCTAGCTTTATATGAAAACCTCTCTGTATTGATGAAAATACTACAAAAAAGGGGAATTAGATATGCTCACATTTGTACAAGCACTGGTATGTCTAAAGAGCTCCCTGATGAAATTCCTATTATAACACTAAAAGAGGGTAATAAGCTCTGGGAGGATAGAGCTACCATTCTTATCATTGGAAGCCTTCCCCTAAAGTCCAAGGTAAAATATGGAAGGCTACAAGAAGAAAATTCAATTCAGGTAGCTATAATGAATTGATGGGAATTATGAAGGATGACAAAATCAAGGAGAATACTAACGAGGTTCAAGAAGGTGATGAGACCACTCTAGATTCCAATACCTATTAATGGTGTTTTGCACTCCAGTTAATGAAACAATTGAGGTTACTCCGAGAACATCTAAGGGTAACCCTACCCCTCTAGATGGTTTCAAGGATAACAACGGGAAGTATGGAAAGGTAACCCCTAAACCTAGCTATCAAGGAAGTCTAATTAGAGTTGAAAAAGAAATTGAGCAATTTCAAAATGTGGAAAGAAGGAGATCTCAAAGGAGTAAGGGCAAAAGCTCCAAAGGTAAACATCATTAATATATCCATATTAGCATGGAATGCGAGAGAACTAAATTGCCCTACAAAGCTCTTTGCTTTAAGGGATTTTTATAGAGGTAAAGGCCTTTAATAGTAGGTTTATTTGAAATAAAATGAAAATAGAGAATGTAGGAAAACTGGAAATTTTTTGGCCTCAGTAGGAACTACTTACAAATCGTTCTTATAATATTTATAGGAGAATCATTATATGCTACAAGTCTAATAGTATTCAATTGATCTACTGTTGTAACATCCATACACCCCCTAGAAGGATATATAAATGCCACACAAAATAGAATTAAAACATGTCAAACGATCCAAACCACTTCCAAAAACTTAAGCAAACATACATTATATATCATTAGATGTTGTTGTAACAAAACATATCAAACATATTATACGATTTTAAATACAAGCTATAAGTTCCAAATCCATCCTGTATTAAGGTTATTACAAAGTATTAAACAAAACACAAAATACAACATGATTCATTACATTGAAATATAGCCTAAACTTAAACACAAATATACATCTTCCAAAACAAAACACATCCTTCTTTGGCCACTTTGTTGTCCCAGCCTTAGATCTTCTTATCACAACCTACACGGAGGCAAAACCACCGTGCTCAACATATAGCTTAGTGGGGAATAATTAAACAAGATAAAATCTGATGATTGTTTCTAACAATCTTCTAGGATTCACATGCACTAAATCATGTCAAATTACATACAACATTTAATCATTCAAATTAAAGAACAATCCAATAGTATTTGCATCAGAACAGAATATATCATATCAGAATAGTATCTGAATAGAATATCACAATGACAAAACAGATCTTTAATAGTATCAAAAAATAACTTGATTGTGTTAGAACATAACTTGATTATATCAGAACAAAATTTAGTTGTATCAGAACTGAACTTAGCTTATATCAGAATTGAACATATATCAGAACACAAAATAAGTTATCCTGCTAATCCTTTACAGAAGTAGGTAATGGGATTAGAACAGAAGATACCTATGATTGGTATCATATAATAGGAGAGACTTATGTCTTAGTAATAGAAGAAATCAAAGTGTCAATATTAGGAGACACCGAAGTGTCACAAGAGCAGCTGCAGACCTTCTAGGCATGCCTATTTACCCACAACTAGGACTTGGCAGTTTTAAAATAAACTATTTCAGGTTTTAAGATCATGTGCAAAAATTGTAGTGTATAACATATGTCTTTATTCCACTTTCCTTAATTCAACATATACTTACACATCCAATCAAACTTAATAGAACTTATGAGCATAAACATTTGCAATAATGTACCATTAAATGCATTATGTATTTACGCATTACATATAATTATACCAATTTCCAATTTATAAACAATCATATTCAATTCACATCACATAAACCCTTTGAAACACATTTGTATTCATAAGGACACATTCATCCTAGAACACACCATATATTTCAACACTAGATACATTATTCACTAACCACACATTCTTTAAGTAATTACCTCAATTAACAATCCATAACTAAATTAACTTTTACTTAATTAATCTAACATCATCTAGGTTAATTTTCAAACCTTAATCAAGTCCAAATACACCGCATTAAAGGGACTTGTCCTTTTATGGTTCAATAAATGCATAAATTAGAATTTACCTTGTCTAAACCCAGCCCATGATTGTGGGGTACCACCCCATGATCATGACAGAAGCTTCTGCATCTGTCTACAGTCATGGGATGGGTGCCACGATTGTGGCCTACCCATTTTCATGCACTTTTCCATATTCTATCATCTTGATACCAATTCTAAACATCTTTATAATATTCTATTAGTTGTACCACAATTATACACTAATTATACTCTGACTCCTTATCAAAATCATCTTCAATTTTAGTTAAAAATTATTCAATTAATAGCTCATAGTTCATTATCTTTCATGCATTAAAAACCAAACCAGAAACTAACATTGAAGTATCATTTTCCAGAACTCATTTATCAACATCGTAACAAATATTCATGCCAATTCAATTAGCATAAAAATTGCATTAATACATGCTATCAAGTTTAGAATTCCCTTACCTATTTAACTTCAAATTTCAATTCCAAAGAACCAGCTAATCTAGCCCTTCCAAACAACCGATACACATCTAAGATCAAGGTGAAATTAAGATGCTCTTAGCACCAAAAAGACAGCAGCATAGAAGATAACATGAGGTAGCTTTCTTAATGCAGTTGTTGGAGTTATGTAAATATAGTGCCCTGGAAAGCAAGTTTATTTACTTATAACTTAATTTTCTTCTAGTTACTTTTTGTATTGAAAATATTTATTATTAATAAAACAAAAGAGTTTGGTTTTATAATGAGCATAATAAAACTAGTCATAAGGTCTCGAGATTCTTTTGTAAGTAATATACATATACATAGAGATGTATGGGAAACATGTATATTATTAAAATCTAAATTAAT
>JAOTAY010000007.1:6058084-6076087 GCA_025629805.1 Erythroxylum baracoense | reverse complement strand
ACCCCCAATAACCTAAACATTGATTGATTTCATTTGAAAATTTTTACACACACTCTCTGTAAGATCGACCTAAACTCACCACTGTTATAGTTATAAGTCTAGTTATTTTAAGTAGTGTTACGACGCGCTGCTGTTAATTTTGACGCCGTTGTCGGGGAGTGTGGTGTTTTAGCTTTTGTTCTTGATTTTAATTGGGTTTTTGTACATATTTGTTTCTAAATAGTTTTTTCATTTATTTCTTGATCTTTTCACTTTTCGTTTAATGTTTGATGTGTTAAAAAAATTCATGGACGGAATTAATTTTTTTATAACTCATATTTATAATCTTATAACCAAGTTTGAAATGATCATATTAACTTTAATTATGGATGGGATAATCATCAAATTACTTCTTTGATAGTATACAAAACACACAGCAATTCCCGTATAGACTAAAAGCTTCTTATCACAAATCAGGTACCTCTCTGGAAGACTTGCTTAATATTATGACTGCTAATAATATTCAACTTCAACAGAGTATAAAGTAGTTATAGTAGGAAATGAAACACTATGTTCAGACTAAAAAATGTAGTAAATTAGATGGGTCAAATGGCGAAAGCTCTTGATTGCCTTGAATCACAAAGTGAAGAGAAGCAACCATCTTAACCTGAGGTGTACCCAAGGAACGTTAGTGTAGAGACATTACAGGGTGAAGAGGAGCTGGAGAATCTTAAAAGTGTTACTCAAGGAATTGCTTATGTCGAAGAAGTGGGGAAGAAGCTCAAAGCAGAAAAGTATACATCTTTTAGCTCGGAGGTAAATAGTGAGTTTCAATTTGTTATTAAGATTACCTCTTTACCTTTACCTAGCAGGTTGGAAAAATTGAATGAGGAAGAAAAGGGTGAAGAGACATTCCAAATATTTCAAGAGTGAGGGAACTTAGTAGGGATTAAGAATATGAAAATAGGGCATATGCTGAATATGAAGGATTATCAATTAAGGCCCTATTCGGAAAAACCTCATATAGAAGAAGCTCAAACTGTAACACCTGAAGATCATAATTTTGTCACTTAGGGGGAAAGTATGGATTCGAGCCAACGACAATAAACAAAATGCATGTTTTTTTTAAGTTTGCTTGTTTCTTGGTTATTTTTAAGTTTTCAACAAAATGAGAGAGAGAATAAAGAAAAAACAAACATTTTCTCTTTTTATATTACTTCTAGGACTATATAGCCATGACTAGAGAATAAATTGACTAGAAGAATCCATGACAACTTTAACACGTACTTTTACTCTTATGATTGGTCAAGATGCATTATCTTTAGAAGAGTAGTGACTAGTGGTAGACAAAGCCAGTGAAATTTTGAGCCTTATTAGACTGACACATCCATATCAGTCTCATTATCTTTTGTTTATGTGTGACTTTCATGACATTTACATCTTGATTTGCCTTAATTTTTTATTCAAGACCACATTTTTATCACATGCATTAATATGGAAATGATTCGGCATTCTTTATTTGTATAACCTACATTAGCCAAATAGCCCAGCCATTTATATGAACTTTCCTTTGTTAAAGCGCTTGAGCTTTATTTATCTTTTATTTTTGTGCTAACCACATTATATGCTTTAAACCTAACCAAGTGTCTCACTTTAGCCTTAAAGCTAGTAAAGCAATTGTTGATTGTTCAATTTGTGGATGAACAAAATTCTAAGTGTTGGGGTATGCATATATATGAGATGGTTAGAATTGTTGGGATGCCAATTTATGTCTTATAATTCCCACATTGAAGTAGCTTCTTTCATTAAAAAAAAACAAAAGGAAAAGTTAAAAGAAAAGGCAAAAGAAAAATAAAAATAAAAACGTTTAAATAAAATTATCAAGGAGGAAATGCATATGGTTTGCAAAGTTATTTATGATTAGTCTTTGCTCCTAAAGTTACAATGAATGGGTTACTTGAGTACGTTGGATATGAGGAGGATGTTGCTTTCAATGGTCACTCCCAATGGTTACAAAATCTTATTTATGATCAACTTTTGTGAGTTATATATGCTTGATGTGGTTTGTGATAAGAGAGCTTGAATTTGAGCTAGGAAACATAATTTTTGCATTCATCATAATTGATGTACACAATCGTGAGTGAATGTTGGTTTTTGCACTTGATGATATATTGAGTTTTTTTCTTGTTTCAATAGCTTTGATGGCTTTTGCACTACACTATCCAAATGCATCTCACCTTACCCTTTCCCACATTACAACCTTGAAAAGTCCTTTGATTCATGATTATGCATGTGACTTTTAACAGCGGAGAAATAAAATGATATGTAAAGTTGAGGAATGATCATGAATGGTATTTGAGTGTACCTACGAATCTATCTTGTTTAAACACATTTTGTCCAAGTCTATCTCTATATTGATTAATTTCTAAAGGAGATGAATGTTGATTAGCCATGAGTAGAAGCATTGAATATTAAGTTCTTGTTAGGGTTTGGAAAGTTGTTTATCTTTACTCATGACTATATTTTTTAGGAAATATGGGAAATGAGTAAATATTTTGGGTTTGTGACTTTGATTTTGATTTTTTTCCCAAAAACAGTCAAAAGCTAAGTGTAGGAGAAATTGATATGTGCTTAGTTGATTTATACATTTATTCCATAACACTTAGTGTTTAATGATATGAAATGCTTAAGACATTCACTTTAGTTAATATTTGGTTTTACGTACAATTTGCAAGCGTAAGAGCTAAAGTGAGTTAAAAGCACATTCTTTGACTCGTCTTCTTAAGATTCACACTCACTTATCTTTATGGAGCAAGAAAGAGAAGGATTACAGCGAGAGGAGACAAGAAAATACATAAAATGAAGAGTATATGATGAAAACATCAAGAATGAAGAGTTCAGAAAATTGTTCACGGTCATGACATAAAAGTCATGGGTGTGAGCATGTTAGTCTCACCCATGACTTATTTGTCATGGGCGTGTGATTTGTCATGGGCATGACACCACTATGCATGCCCATGACTCATATGCACTCATGTGAACAAGGTATGCATGCCTGTGAAATGCTGCCAAGTCACCCAAATACCTGAGTATAAATACATTGTTTTGACAACAGAAATGCGATGAAAAGTTGGAGAAAACAATTTAGGGGTTTCGGGAGGCGACAAAGGGGCAATACTCTCATCCCTTTGAAACCTATGGAGGGCTAGGCTTTCCTAACTTGGTTCGGAGGTGATATCGATGCCAAGGAACCCAGTTAAGCATTTATTTCGCTGTTTTTGTTGTTCTTTCTCTCTTTAGGGATTGATTATGTTATCATATGCTCCTATGCTTATGGATTTGGGTTTTCATGTATGAATGATCTTTATTCTCATTATTGTTAGATTGTTTATATATGAATCCATTGTTAGAATCTTGAGCACCATCAGTAATTATTTTGTTTGAGTATTGCTAGAATCTTCAATATAATCAATAATTGTTATGTTGAGATTTATTTGTAGCAAATAATGATTTTAGATCATTATGGATACAATCCGTAATTTTTGTGTTTTCAATTGGTTTCGAATCATTAGGGATAACATAATCTAGGTTAAATGACCCGAGTTTGTGTGGTTGTTACCTTAATTAATCTGTTTTCCTAATTCGTAATACGACTGTCCAATTAAATCTAGAGATCGTATCCTAGGTTGTTTGATAGCTAGGTTTAATTAACGAGCGTCTCTTAATTAAACATGATCTAAGGGAAAACCAGGGTTAACAGAACTTATCGTTTACCTATGATTAATAGTTGCTAGAAAGGGTAAGAGAACAACAATTCAATGAAGAATGTTTGACTGAGTGTAGGCTGAGATAGAACCAATAATCGGGCCCTAACGATTTCATCACTTTTCATCATCTTTGAATATTTTCTTTAATTTGCTTTCGTTAATTTAGTTTCATTTTATTTCTTATTTGAAAACTAAACAAAACCCCACATAACCTGAACACCGATTGATTTCATTTGAAAAACTTTACACACGCTCTCTGTGGGATCGACCTAGAATCACCACTACTATAGTTGAAGGTCTAGTTATTTTGAGTAGTGTTATAATCCGTTACATTAGAATGCAATAAGAATTATAATGAATATAGTGAGGAATTGAAATGCATATGGTTTCCATACCTCATTATATTAGGGATATGACGTATTGCCCCAAAAGGGATATGAAAATACTATTCATTCAATCATAATATATTATCAACCATCTTTTTTCATTCCTTATCGGTTCCTTTCTTCCTATAACAACTAACCAAGTACCCTCTTAGTATCAATTCGATTCCTCTAAGATTTAACTGGATAATTGTTACAAAGGTTTTCTTTCAAGCACGAACTTGTCCCATAAGATGCGCTAACCCTTACACAACAGTCTCACTTAGTTCCGTTAAAGTAAGATTCAACATTGTCCCGTGATCTTCGACCAAGCTGCTCGTTCTTGATCGCATCACGACCCTCGTGATATTTCACACTCAAACCCTTGTAAGAAAACTGCGAAAGAATTACATAATCATGACAATAATAAGAACATGAGAAAGAGATAGACAAACGCCAACCTTTATTACTTCTCCTAAAGTATACAAAAGAGTACTCTCTCAATCTCTAAGTGTTTCCCATACTCACTATCTTCTCTGTTTTTAAAAGCAAAGCTTAAATGAGCTATTTATAGGCACTTCTAGATGACTAAGTTAAAATTCTAATAGATCTCTACTAAGATCACAATCCTATCTTATCTTATCCTTATCAGATTACATCATATTAACTAATAGATGACATCCCTATCCAATTAGGATCTTTTCTAATAGGATTAAGCTACATCACAATAACAAGATAAAAGATTACATTATCTAAGAATGATTATCCATATCTACGAAGACTCCTCTATCTTTAGATGATCCTTCTATATGATCTTTATCTCTTAGAGCTGTGTTCCTCCATTGTTATCCCCCACACCATCCAGGATCTCCTCTTCTCTGTCCGTTGATGATGAGTCATCCAATCCAATAGAACAATGGTCCGTCCAATGCTGTCCCATGCCAACTTTATTAGCCATGCTCTATCCATTTGAGTACACATTAAGTCCTTAATCCATTAAGAACCCAACCTTAGCCAAATTAGCTCATACAAGGTCTAAAACTCTCTCAAAACTCGCACTATGCTTGATCTACTTGCTAAGTTACCTTAAACCTGTTGCATATTCTCGTCATGCATGTGATCCAGCTAACCTTTCACTCAATGTCTATCTCAAGCCCTCTTTTAGTCTTACATCTAAATTTTGCATCTCGTAGAAGATTTCTACCAATATGCACCAATACATGCCAATGCTTGACATTGCTCCTTTTACTTCATGCATGCCGCTGCTTGACATTGCTCCTTTTACTCCTTGCAACCTCGCACAATTCTGCTATCTCAAACTTAAGGGTCTAATAATTATCCTCTCCAGTGTAGCATCGTTCTCAAGGTTGTAAAAAATGCTTATTTTTTAATTTTTATAATATTTCTAAATATTTTGTGATTGTCCAAAATAAAAAGATTGTTAAATTAATAGATTTATGATAATAAAATATTTTGATAAAACAAAAATCAT
This sequence comes from Erythroxylum baracoense, assembly GCA_025629805.1. NCBI lineage: Eukaryota > Viridiplantae > Streptophyta > Magnoliopsida > Malpighiales > Erythroxylaceae > Erythroxylum > Erythroxylum baracoense. The sequence goes on along the minus strand of JAOTAY010000007.1, from coordinate 6,070,487 downwards.
TTTCATTCAAATTCAAATGAACGGGCATAGCCGGTAATTAAGCGACGATCCGTGCCCATTCCTTAACCCAACTCTACTCTTCCATGCCGCATCTCTACTTCCCCCATAAACTATCACCATCTCCCTTCGCATCCTTCTCTCTCTCTCTCTCTCCCTCTCTCTCTCAAATCGAAGCCCTCAAAAGTCTCCAGTTTTTCCCAGTTCATCTCTGATACACACATATATATATCGTTTGGTACAGTGGTAAATTTGTAGCTGAAACGATGTCGTTGAGGCCAAGCTCGAGGACAGAAGTCCGTCGGAACAGATACAAGGTGGCGGTGGACGCGGAGGAGGGTCGTCGAAGAAGAGAGGATAACATGGTGGAGATCCGGAAGAATCGTAGGGAGGAGAGCCTCCAGAAGAAGCGCCGTGAAGGCCTTCAAGCCCAGACCTTGCCTGCTTCTCTTCACTCGTCCGCCGTCGAAAAGAAGGTTTTCTTTCTTTTTTTCTTTTCCCCTTTGGAATTTTTGGATTGAAGTTGATTGATTGCATTAGTTCTTTAGTTTTATTAGGTTTTTTTAGGTAAATATGTGATTAATAGGGATAACGATTAGTGGTGTGTTATTGTTGGTCTTCGTTGATGAATTAGTTGTTTAATTATTGGGGTTCTCCAATTTTATGATTTAGTTGATTCAACCGGTTAATGTTATTGGTCGTTAGTTTCAATTTGTCTTTGAATTCAGGATGACCGCTAAATTATTCTAGTTATTGTTTTTTGAGTAGTAGGAGCAGTGGCCTCCGCCAAATTTAACAGTGGTTCTATACCTAGTGAATTACTTAGTTTGGACTTGGAATTGCGGTTAATTTTTGTTTCTGCAGCTTTTCAGTTGGAATTACTCTTATATTTTTCTTTCCTATTTTGGGTTGCAAAGAGTGGGCTGACCTGAGCCATGGAAAGAGAAGGAACGCAGTAAGGGTGGAATTATGCCTTTTTAAGCGTGGGAATACCTTTTTCCTTTTTCCCCAGTAAAATGTGTGATGCCAATTAGCTTCTTTTTTATTTTTCACTTTTTCTTTTTATTTAATTATTAAATGGAGCACTGTTCATTCAAATTGTTTTTGTTCATATTGGATTGTCTATAAAATTGGGTGTCATATATCCTTTTGTGGTGGCGCTAGATGTCAATAAATAAGCTAGTGGGATGGTTTTGAAACAATCTTAGAGCATAGTTGTTACACTTTTAGGATCTGCCACTTCTCTTTACATAACTGCTCTGATATCCTTTTTTATCCAAAGTTATTTATGTTGCTGCTATTGACTCAAAAATTTTCCCCCTTTTTTGCTTCCGTTGTTCTCTCGTTGTTCCCAGGCATGTGATTTTCTTTCTTGTATCAAAATTAATTGCCTTAAAAGTTGGCGGGTTTTGGGAAATGCCTTTTTATGTAGTAATTTACATGAGTTGTCCTTGATTGCAGTTAGAGCACCTGCCATCAATGGTTGCTGGTATTTGGTCTGATGATAGTAATTTGCAGCTTGAGGCAACTACTCAATTCAGGAAGCTGCTTTCAATAGGTGAGAATTGCATTTACTTCTTTATTACAATTTATGGTGTCTAGTGTGTACGCTGTTTTGCATAAAGTATTTACCACATCCACCTTGCCCTCAATTAGAACGGAGTCCTCCAATCGAGGAAGTGATACGAACAGGTGTTGTTCCTCGGTTTGTTGAATTCCTGATGAGAGAGGACTTCCCCCAGCTCCAGGTTTTGTTAATGAATGGTTGCTTTTGTTCTTACATTGCCATTATTTACTTCATGGACTTCTGATTTTTCCAAATTCTTGTAGTTTGAAGCAGCCTGGGCTCTAACAAATATTGCTTCCGGAACCTCTGAGCACACTAAGGTGGTCATAGATCATGGTGCAGTTCCCATTTTTGTGACGCTTCTTCGTTCACCAAGTGATGATGTTCGTGAGCAGGTATAAAAACAGATGACACACTCCGATTATTGTTGCATTTTCATTGTTGTTGTTCTAATTACGAAATGTGAGTGGTTGGACTCTCTGTTGAACTACTGTTGCAGTGCTATGCTACTTTTAATTGCTGTATGACCTTTCGCAATTTTTTTGTTCTCCAATCTGCAGGCTGTGTGGGCTTTGGGAAATGTTGCTGGTGATTCTCCTAGATGCCGTGATCTGGTCCTCGGCCATGGAGCTTTACTTCCTTTATTGGCACAATTGAATGAGCATGCCAAACTCTCTATGCTCAGAAATTCTACTTGGACTCTATCAAACTTTTGTCGAGGCAAGCCACAACCTCCTTTTGATCAGGTTCATTAATGATACAACTTTCTCCATTTGCCGTTTGACTTACAATGTAAAACATGTCTGAAAGGTATCATGTAAATTGTATTGTTTATAATGCTTGTGGATTTTAGATGTTGATAGGGATAAGACTTGGAAGATTTTTTTTTCCTTTGCAAGGGGCTTATTGCAATTTACTGTTCATGCCCTTGGTATATTATTGTAATTAAGCTACTTGTTTTTGAAAGCTGAATTATGTTGCACCACATAAATAGGTTAAGCCTGCACTTCCAGCTCTTGCACATCTTATTCATTCTAATGATGAAGAAGTCTTGACTGATGCATGTTGGGCACTTTCTTATCTTTCTGATGGTACAAATGACAAAATTCAAGCTGTAATTGAAGCAAGTGTATGTGCACGATTAGTTGAGCTTTTACAGTAAGTTGGTGATTCCTTCACACTGAGCTTTTGAAATTGGTTACTGGCTTGTTGCTATCAAGCCTGATATTTTTTAACATATGACAGGCATCCTTCTCCATCAGTTCTCATTCCTGCACTTCGTACTGTTGGGAATATTGTCACTGGTGATGATATGCAGACTCAGGTACTGCACATTATAGGCATTTTGTACTTGCATATGTATTTGTGTCTGGTTGAAATGCTGTTCCATGGCATTGAAATTCTTTTCGGTTCTATTTTATCGGAATCTAGGAACGCATACACAATGAAATTATTTTGTACTGCTTGTTTCTGAACAATATTTATTGGGGAACATTGGGCCAGAAATTTCAGTTTTAGGTTTTCAAATCTGTTAATGTTTTGAGAACATTGCACATGTAAAACCTAGTATTGTTCTATTAGGTCTAAGCAAAAAAATTATCTGGGTTTCAGTGCTTGAGCATTACTAACTTGAATAGACAGAAATGTAAATAATTTATCCTGAGCAGTGGATATAAGCCTGAAATTGGGGCGTTGTTTCTGATCTATTGGTGAAGCAATAATTATTTATGTTGATTATCTGCTTCTGATTTTGTTATCTATATATCCATTCCATAAGCTAGCTTATTTTTTATGTTCACCTGACCTGTGAGTTGATTTATTCTCCTCAAACTAGTGTATTATCAATCATCATGCACTGCCATGCCTTCTGAACTTGTTGACAAATAACTATAAAAAGAGCATCAAAAAAGAAGCTTGCTGGACTATATCTAATATAACAGCTGGCAATAAGGAACAAATCCAGGTACTAATTTTCTTCTTGTTGGTTCATTCCATTTTTACTTAATTTTGGGTTGAACTCTGGCATTAGTAACTGAACGCCCTTCTATGAAAATTTACAGGCAGTAATTGAGGCTAATCTTATTGGCCCACTGGTTCAACTGCTTCAAAATGCTGAGTTTGACATTAAAAAGGAGGCTGCGTGGGCCATCTCAAATGCTACATCTGGTGGTACTCATGAGCAGATCAAGTAAGAAAGTCAATCTATTTTCTTTTATTTTCTTGCTTGAGAATATCTAATAAATTAAGGTATAACTAGATACTTCATAATTTAATCTGAGTGCAAAAATGTTTCAGGTTTCTTGTTAGTCAAGGCTGTATTAAACCCTTATGTGATCTTCTTATCTGCCCCGATCCAAGAATTGTGACTGTGTGCTTAGAAGGGTTAGAAAACATATTGAAGATAGGGGAGGCTGACAAGAATTTGGGCAACAATGGGGGTGTAAACCTTTATGCTCAAATGATTGACGATGCTGAGGGCTTGGAGAAAATCGAAAATCTACAGTCTCATGACAATACCGAGATTTATGAGAAGGCAGTGAAGATTCTTGAGACATATTGGTTGGAGGAAGAGGATGAGACAATGCCACCAGGGGATGCGCCCCAGTCTGAGTTCCGGTTTGGGAATGAGGTTCCTGCTGTTCCTTCTGGTGGATTCAATTTCAGCTAAATGTAAGTGTTGTGATATAATTGTCTGGATCGTCTATACCATACAAATTGAACCTAAAGCAGGTGGTAATTTTTTCTTCATTGAATTTTCGTGGAGGAGTATCAGCTGGGTCTGCTGTTTGAGTGAGTCCTTTTGGGGTTTGTCAAGAGGTCTGGTGTTCTTGTGTTACGATTGCTATCGCGTCCAGTTGTGGGTGCAGTTGAAAGCATGCTGGATTCGCGGGGTCTTTCAGTGACTGAATTGATGTCGGTGCATAGAGACGAAGCGATTGCTAACACAATAAGTTGAGAAACCCGAGTTCACCTTTCAGTTCAGGGGTGCACATCCCTGGAGATTGGGATCTCTTAGAAACACGTGGAGTCTTTAATGTCTATATATACTAGTTGTGTCCTCACATTGCTCTTCCAACATATGTTGATTTTGGTTCTCAGAAAATCCCCCAGTCATGAGGAATAATGAGTGTAACTTTTGATATTGTCAGTGTAAGCGGTTGGTTGCGTTGTATTTTCGGTTTTGGTATTCTTTACCTGTAAGGGTTGTACCGTATACACTGTATTGGCTTGTTATCCAGAAATCTTGTATTAAATAGAAATTTATTGTTAAGAAAAGTGGTAAGTAGAGTTGAGAGCTTAATCAGTCCGTCGGACATGAAAATGTCGTTTGAGGAAAAACTTGTGAAGCAGACCCAAATCACATTAGATTTTCTGTTTCGCTTACTCAATTTTAACCCGTTCTGTCTAATTTTAGCCATACGTTTACTTGAATGTGTGGTTGACATTGAAAAGAACATGGATGAAATTGGCAACCGTAAGGCGTCGATATTGGCACCTGAGAATACAGAAGAACCATTTTTAACATCGTTTCATGTTTTCCACGACCAAGTTCGCAGCTTTTCTCTCCTCAGAACTGTGCACGAGGGAGTGAGACCAAAGGCTCAACTTTTGATGGGTATCCTTACAACATAAACTGTGGAAGGCAAAACAATATCCATCCCACTTTGATAATTGATCACATTTATGCACAGTTCGGCTTCCCTTTACTTTGTTCTAATATAAGATTACTTTTCATAGCGTATTAATTATTATTAAGATGATTCACTTGATTTAGATTCTTCATTATTTTTGTTGTCGACCTTAATTAATGCAGTATTATCAAACAATTTTAATATTGGAGAAAGTTAGTAACAACACCATGAACATTTAAAAGAATTAATTAAAAATTAATTTGATTAAAATGTTAAATTTAATTTTAAATTTGTATAAAATATACATTTAAGATGATATTTTAAATTTAAGGTATTTGTAGAAAATACATTTAAGAGCACTAGCAATTAGAGAGGATTACATCTCTTTAAATTTAAACAAGAAAGTTCTAAACATTCAAATTGGATAGAAGATACTGCACTTCATCGACTCTATGCTTTTGAATGCTTATTTAATATATGATGAACTGTAAAAGTTGGTTATAGAATTGCTTTTTGGAGAGGCATTTATCTTGGAAAATGAGATTGTTTATCTCATTTGATGTGGCTGTGACCCAGCAAGATAAGGATATACAAAATCACCATTTTTACAGTTTTGATTGGATGGCTGATTGTTGAGCACCAGGTCTTGATGCTGCTCAAATCATTTGATGCATCAACAATCGAGCATTTGATCAGTAGTGCTTTCCAAATTTCACTGGTAAGTGGTCTATACTTTCTTCAGCACTTCTGCAGAGTGTACACTATTTGGCGAGATTAAGAAACTTGACAAGTTTATCAACAGTTGGTAGCTTGTTCTTCATGGCAAGCCATAGATTGATGGAAGCTTGTGGATGAAGAAGACTGAACCACACCACCTTAGTCCAAGGTATATATACTATATCACATAATAGAACCTTTTTGCATAATTGGTTGGTAAAAATGCCATTAGAGATATGTTTCCAAATGAATTTGTCTTCATTTGTGTAAATAGTGGATTGAATAATCTCATTTTTCATGGAGCTGGTAATGCGAACTTGTTTGAAGATCTCCTTATTCATTAGAGCTACTGTTACAATTGTTTTATGGTGAATCATATATGTAAAAGGTGAGGCTTCAATCAAATTATCTAAAGGGTCCATAAATAACCAATTATATTGCCGAAAATTGATGGATTCTCCATTTCCTATTATTGCAATGAAGTCAGGTTTATCTCATCTTGAATATTACTTTCAAAGTAGAAAAGTGATAATGCTTCACATCCAAACTCCATGTACTCCTGTTTTTTCATGAAATAATTGTGTTTCCATTTGCACGAGAAGGATTGCTTGTCAAAAATGAGTCTCCTTAATCTTTTAGTGAGTATGAAAATGTTCATGGTTCTAAGAGAAAATATACCAAGACCCCTTAATTTTTGGGATGCAAACTTCACCCTATTTTATTTTGATCCTATTAGGACTTCCATTACTTCCAGAACATAAAAAACTGTTGATGATCTTATAAATAGATTTAATAATGTTGATTGGTAAAGATATAAGAGCAACCCAATATACTTTGATAAAATTTAGTATGTAGACAATGAGTTGAGCTCTACCAACTATAGAAAGGTGTGTAGAGGTCCAAGTAGAAATTCTGGTGTTGATTTTATCACATAGGCTGCTAAAACCTCTGTTGTTTACTCTATATATACAAAGTGATTGGAATGCCGAGGTACCTTATTATAAAGGTTTGTTGTTTAAAACCTGTCATGGTAGTCAAATTTGAATTCTAGTTTAAAATACTTTTAGATAGGAAAAAATCACTCTTAGAGTAGTTCACCTATAGACTAAACATTATGTTAAAGACCTTAAAATCTTTCATAAGGTTGAAACAGATGTGGCATCTGCTTTGGGGAGTAACATAAGGTCATCAGTAAAATAAAGATTGGTGATATGAAGTTTTCTTCATTTAGAGTGATATCTGAATCCCTTGGTTCTTTCAACAATTCTTTTAAGTAATCTGTTGAAAACTTCCATGAAAAATGCAAAGAGTAAGGAGATATAGGATCACCTTTGAAAATTTCCTTGCAACTTTTGAAAAACTTGGCAAGTTGGCCATTTACAATAATGCTATATGAAGGAGATATGATACATTTCTTAATCCATTGAATGAAAGAAGTTGGAAATGGGTGGCACGTTGTGTCTTCGACTTCAATTTCTAGCAATCAGTTTTTATAAAAACAATCAAATGGAGCATTCAAGCAATCAATTTTTATAAAAACAATCAAATAGAGCATTCAATCATTCCTACATGACACCTAAACAATAAACATAGTATAACATAATTAATCCCTAATAGAGAAAGAACAAAAACACAATGTAGATATGCTCAAAACATGTCTTCAGCTTCAATTTCACCTCCTAATTGGGTTGGGGAAGCTTAGCCAAGCTTATCCCTCCATTGGTTGCCAAATTTTGCGTGCTTTGCCCCTTATTTTCCTCCCAACACGATTCATAAATGATTCTTCTTCTTTTTGCCACTAAAATGTCGTATTTATACTAGAAATTTGGTTTCTGGCCTAGATTGCGAAAGTTCACGGCCGTGAATCTTGAATCATGGCTGTGCATCTTAAGTCATGGTTGTGACTCTTACATTGCATCTTACACTCTTCATATTATGTCATTTTCTTGTTTACTCTTCGCTCTAATCCTTCTTCTTCTATTCTATGAAGACAATTGAGTATGAATCTTAAGAAGACGACTCAAAGATTGTGCTTTCAACTCACTTTAGCTCTTATGCTTCCAAATTGTACCTAAAACCAAATGTGAACCAAAATGAGTTTCTTAAACATTTCATAGCATTAATCACTAGGTGCTACAATCAATTAAGCATATGTTAAGTTCCCCCATACATAGCTTTTGACCATCTTCGGGCAAAACAACAAAATCAAAGTCACAAACTAAAACACTTACTCATTTTCCATATTTTTCAAGAATAGATAGTTATAAGAAAAGAGAAATAAATTTCAAAACTATAGCAATAACTAAACATTCAATGCTTCTACTCATGACCAATCAACCATCATTCCGTTCAGAAACTGAGCAATCTAATGGTAGACTTAGACAAAATGCGTGTAAATAACATTGATCTATAGGTAAACTCAAACACCATTCATGATTAGGACATTCCATAACTTTGCATATCATTTCATTTCTCCACCACTAAGATTCACATGCATAATCATGAATCAAAGGAATTTTCAATGTTGAAATGTGGACAAGGGTTAACAGATATATTTGGATAGTGTAGTGTAAAAGCCATGAAAGCTAATGAAACAAGAAAAACTCTCAATATAACATCAAGTGGAAAAACCAACATTCACTCATAACTGTATACATCAACTATGATAAATGCAAAAACAATGTTCCACATCTTAGATTCAAGCCCTCACACCATAAACCACATTAAGCATAACCAATTAGAAGGGATCACTTATAAAAATCGATGATAACAATACATTAAAACTATAAGAAGTGATCTTTCAAAACATCTATCTCTTATGCATCATAGTCAAATCACCCATTCCATACAACTTTAGTAGGAAAAACTAATAATGAATAACTTTGCAAAACATATGCATTTCCTCTTGATACTTTTATTTAAACATTTTTTCTTTTCTCTTTTTATTTCTTTTTTCTTTTTATTTCTTTTTCTTGTTGATAAAAATTGAAAGAAACTACATCAACATTTAGAATTCATTGATAAGAGGTAAAATGACATTCCAACAACTTATTTATGACGTTCAAGAGGGACAACGTGTAGATTTTGAAATCAGTAAAGAAGGCATCCTCAGAATGAATGGGAGATTGTGTGTTCTAAGTATAGAAAACTTGAAAGAGGAGGTTCTAGAGGAAGCGCACTATACTGCATAAAATGTGCATCCAGGTTCCATTAAAATGTACCATAATATTAGAGATATATATTGGTGTGACGATATGAAGAAAGATATGGCTAAATATGTTTCCAAATGCTTGACTTGTCAATAAGTAAAAGCTGAGCATCAGAAGCCCTTAGGTAAGCTATAACCACTGCTAATTCCTGAATGGAAGTGGGAGAGGATCACGATGGATTTTATGGTTAGCCTACCTTATACAAGAACTCGATGTGATTCAATTTGGGTGATTGTAGATAGACTGAAAAAATCAAAACATTTTCTACCTATAAAGACTACTTATTTAGTGTCCAAGCTCCTTTAAGTTTATATTGATCAGATAGTGTGCCTCTATGGAGTACCTATATCGATAGTTTCGAACTGGAGATCGCAGCTCACATCTCAATTCTGGAAAAAAAATTACAGGAGGTGTTGGGTACTAAATTGGATTTTAGTATGACTTTTAATCCTCAGACTAATAGACAGTCTAAGAAGACAATTTAGACCTTAGAGGATATGCTGAGGATGTGTGTGATAGATTTTGGCAATAGTTAGGATTGGTACTTGCCTTTGATTGAGTTTGCTTACAATAATAGCTACAACATTAGTATTGGGATGGCACCATACGAGGCATTGTATGGAGGAAAATGCAGGTCACCAATGTGTTGGGAGCAAGTAGGCGAGAGACAGCTATAGAGGGTCTAGAATTAATCAAGATCACATCATGGAAGATCCCATTGATCAAGCAGAGGATAGAGACAGCTGCCAGTAAATAGAAGAGTTACACTAATCTGAAGCGTGAGGAAGTGGAGTTTCAAGTCGTAGATTTCGTATTCCTTAAAGTATCTCCAATGAAGAGTGTGATGAGGTTTGGAAAGAAAGGAAAATTGTTTCCAAGGTATATTGGACCTTACAAGGTAACTAAGAGGATTGGAAATGTGGCATACCAGTTGGCATTACCTCCGAACATGGCCCAAGTCTATCTAGTATTCCATATTTCTATGCTTCGCAAGTACATTCCCAACCCTTCCTATGCACTTCAACCGTAGAGTGTGGAAGTGAGCGAAAATTTAATCTACAAAGAAGAGCTAGTGGCTATCGTGGATTCATAGGTGCGACAGCGTCGATCAAAACAAATTCCCATGGTTAAAGTGATATGGAGGAATGGTTGCATTGAAGAAGCTACTTTGGAGACAGAGCGAGAGATGACAGAATTATATTTATACTTGTTTTCTTAATAAACCTTATTATAAAATTCGAGTACGAATTTTTTTTGTAATGAGGAGAGAATTTAACATCCCGTATGCTATATATATAAGAGACAACTTCTTCTTTTCCCCAATTTCTCATAATTTCATTTTAACCCCTTCTAAAAGTTATTATTCACGAATTCTCTCTCTCTAACCATTCTTCACCACCAATGAGTCAAACCGGTTAGTGTTATATACCAATCTCTTCCTCTCAACGGGCTTGTCACAACTATACCCATTTTAGCCACCATCGTGGCCAGAATCATCACAAAAGCTTAGGAGAAAAATTGACGAAAAATGCCAATTGTCGATATGTCCCTACCTAGATCGCTGCCGATTGACCGAAAAAAAGTTTAGGGTTTTAGTTTGTTTTTTTTCAATTCATTCAAATATGTTGAGAATCTGAGCATGTTGCTTTGGAGAAAGTTGTTCTACTCATCAAGAGCTTTCATTTGGTTAAAAATAGTTGAATTCTGAGACTGAAGATTTTCTGATAATTGGAAGGAATATTTTAGTTGTCAGAGGTACGGTTCTGGTGACCATTTTGGTCACTTTTGTGAAAATTTTCTAAAAATTCTAAAAATTATACTGATCATTTTTCTCTAAAGAACCATAGTAATATTTTTAACAGATTGCGAATTAAAAATCTCAGAACACTTAGGTGAGAATAGGAGAAATTTCCAAATTTCATAAATAAGGCAATTTGGATGGTACCTAAATTGTCATTTGATTCTAATAGCACCTAATTAGCACTGATTGAGATATTTTTCTTTCAATTTACTAGATATAGTAGGAGCAGGACTTCCATCAGAAGGTTCAGACAGACGAGTTCGGTTACTAAGCAAGTTTATGCCGACTCATTGTCACCATAGTTGTACCAACAAATGAATACTATTTAATGCTAGTATAGATGACAACATATAGCAATGCATAACTACATTCATATGCATGTGTATCCATATATATATATATATATATATATCGATCAATACTTATATATTTATATAGCGAACACGTATATATAGTAATGCGTACCTACTTTAATATAAGCCTTTACTAAATAATTGAGTGGATACATTGGGTTGGGTATTGCATACATGCATTGGTCATTACATAATTGAATGTTTACTTGGCAAATTGCATGCTTAATAATTTGATCTGTATTGTTATGTTCAACTGTGGGGAATAAAAAATCAGTAGGACGTGCCACTTGATGGATATACATCAGGACTAGATGCACACTGGTTAAGACTATAAGAGTTGTTTTGTTTATGATATTGAGATATGTTATGGGCTGATCCTAGTTGATGCTTAGGTCCCGATCAGACTCTTATTTATGATATTTATGACTTTGGACGCTTTGAATGAGAACTGGTCTGTTGGTGATGCTTGACTCCCCGCAGTCCTTTTGGATTAAGAGAGCCTTACGGCTACATTAGTACAGGAGCATGGCTGGGCCGTTGGTGATGCATAACTCCCTGCAGCCATTTGAGGTTTAGAGTTGTGAGGGCTTACCTTTGGAGATTAAGGTCCTAAGATATTCTTCCCCATAATTTATTTGTGTTGTTGATCTTATTGGATGTATAACATGATGTGTATGTATTTTAATATTCACACATAACTATGTACATAACATTGGGTATCGTAGGACAATGTGAGCTTACTCAGCGAGGTTTGGCTCCTCTCAACTTTATTTTTTTTATGTCAACTACTACCGACTTTGCAGCAGTGACTCCCATGACATGTCCTCTGCAGCCTATCTATGTTTGTGTATATTCTTTCTTTATTTTCATTTGTCTTGTATTGTAGCGTCCGTAGTGACATGATTTTATGAACTGTAAAACTTCTTTCCAACACGCACTATTATTATTGTATTGTATGGACTTGTTGTGTTCTTTGAATTCATTTTGTTGCTAGTGGTGAGCTTACGTGCGATCTGAGGTTTCAAACCTTGGATCTCACGTGTTGGTCACACGCTTGTTTCAGGTTGTGACAAATTGTGTAATTACGAGGACTCGTTATTCACATAAAACTTCCTTGAAACTGTGAT
>JAOTAY010000007.1:6045777-6058074 GCA_025629805.1 Erythroxylum baracoense | reverse complement strand
AAATCAAACAATAAAGGAAGCTTACAACTGTGAGACTTAGCTACTAAACACACTCTGGAATCTTCATATTGCAACAAGAAACGAAAAACAATATGAGATGGAAAGTAATAATCTACATGACCTTCTGCTTGCGTCGGAACGTCAATGATGAAGGACCCAAGTCGCAGTTTTTACAAAAAGGGAAACAAAGTTGTGATCTTAAAGAAGGAAAAAATTTTATCCTACCTCTCATATGCCTAGGAGAGCTGACCTCCGAAAGCCTGAGATGCTTACATTCCTACAAGTCTTAATAATTTACACATATACTTCGTTCAACATCCTTCTGTGAGCCACATTTCGCCTTATCGAGCGCCATTTAATGACGGCCCGAAGCTGACACCATCTTGTCTTTGGTGTTCTAATCCTTGACATATGTGTATCCAGGTTTGGGGAGGAAGAAAAGAGGTCTATTTCACCATCATTCTTTGGATTCCGAAGAAAAGTACTAGTAGAACCTTGGCCCCAGATTGAAGGTAATCCTGCAGAGGTTGATGCATGAACATGGGAAATATCCTCAGTGTCCATTTGATCACTTGTCAGGAGCTGCCATGGCGAATCGTTGGAAGAAAAGTTGTTATCTCCAGAGTAGGGAATAGAGAAAACATCTCCAAATTTGAAGTTGTTCTTCAGTGTTGGAGGAAACATTTGCATTGATGGACTACTCTGCAAAGGAAATTGGAACTGACTACTACTACTACCTACTTCATACGAATATATTTTCGTACTTGGCTGAGTATTGAAGTCAAGTTGCATTTCTGGTGGATCTGCACAAATGGGAATTCAATTAACACAAATAGTTAGCCAATGCAAGGAGTAAGGGCTGAGTTTGCATTATGGCAAGTTTGTTTACCTCGGCGTATCAGTGGGAGCTCAAGTTGCGGCAGACCTACGTTCAGGACCTCCAGTGGTTCAGCAGGTGGGCTTGCCAGGGGCCTTGAAGGGCCAAAAATCGAGTGCGGATTTATGAGGGTGAAGTTAGTCACATTCTTATAAGCTTGTCTCTTGGAGGTCTCCACCAAAGCCTATTTGATTATACACACACAAAAAAAAAGAAGGGTAGTTGAATTTAGATGTGATGCGCTCGAGGGGTACTAATGACTAATACTGACATGTAAGAAACCTGAGAATCTAGGGAAAAAAGCCTAACGATTACCTTTTGAGGAGGGGTTAGCTTATCCAGAGGCTCAAAGTTCTGATGATCAAACGATGCTCCTACAACCTTGTACACGGAATTGAAGAGAAGAGTAATGATTTGGCTACTTTCAAAGTAGGCATACAATTGGTCATCATCTAGAACACAGGAACTAGCATGCTCGATGATTGCGTCCCATGTCCTGTTTGAAACTCCATTCTTAAGCATCTGCCGTACCCAAGTTACCGCAATTTCGTTAGATTTGTTACGTGAAACAACATCATTCATCAGAAAAAAGCAGAGAAGCTCTTACGCTCCGCAATTTTACTGGATCAGTAGCGTGTAACTGCAGAAAGTCCTTCACTGTGTGAATTCCATTGGAAGCCAATCGTTCATGATTTGGTCCATCCTTCGCTATCTTTTCCAATCGCCATATCTCATCACCCAGTCGAGGAGGGTAGTGTTTCTGATACACTGAAAGATCAAAAAGTCAACAAATAATCAGTAAAAGAAGTTGATAGTACCATAATTAATATCGATCATGATTTTGTGACTATTTCAGCATCACAAAATTTAGACTCTGATTGTCCAATTAGTAAGTAGAAGAAGATAAAGCTAAATAAGAACGTACGAGCTCCTCTGTGGTCCTTCACCATAAAAGCTTCACTCTTTCCCCCCCTAATTTTTGCTTCTTGAGAAAACTTTTGACCTGGTTTAGCTCCCAACCGAAATTTTCTACTTCTTTGCCAACTAGAGTTGTCAGTAAAAATCAGTTCACTGACTTGGGCAACTCCATTTTTCAAGGAAATTATGCGATCTCCAGTAACCAGTGGTCTTCTACCATCTCTTTCGCGGATGATGCTGGCATTGAATTCACTTTCGGTCCAATCTTCTCGCTCGTCAGAACCAAAGTCACCATCAAGCACATGGAGCTCTAACTTCATCGAAGATAGAGGACCAGATGTGATGATGTTCTTAGTTCCGGCATCCATCAGCACGATTTGGATCGGCTGACCATCTTCAGCCTCAATCCTACTACCAGTAAAGATAGTGGGCGGTGGTTTATTAACAAAGTACAACAGCAGGCCTGTTGCTCCAGATGTCTCACCCGGTTGAAACGAGGGCCTGCAACTTGACGATCAAAACTTGAAAATCAATATGGCTTAATTGGTGGGGACCAGGATGAATTGTGACCCGGTTGACAGATAGCAATCAATTTTCGGCAAGAGCACAAACCTTGAAGACGGTTGAAGAATGCGCGCAATAGCCTTTTCCATCTCTTCTCTAATCTGAACAAAAATGAAGCACCATAGACATTTAGATACGAAGTGGATGCGTAAGAGAATCAGGCAGCGGTATTCCCAAACATTGGTTATCAAGGGACAACTAAATTACTACGTTTTGTAGACGTTGATCAAAGATCTGTAAAACTTAAGGCTCTAGAAATAGGATAGAAACAGGAACAGAAAACTCTTGTTTTCATCAGACAAACCAATAAGAACAAAGGAAAAGTAATCTTGAGCGTGTTTAAAATCCCTACATGCTTTAATTCATTTTTTAATTATCAAGTAGCCTATCTAACAGCGAAACGCACTGGGGCAGGACTTACTATTCTCCGAATCATAGGCTCCATCCTGGAAATCAATTCGTTATGAGAAAGCAGTCCCATCACGTTTCTTACAACACTGCACAAGATTGAGAAGAAGCTATATAAGCATACACGGACATCTCAAAACACCAAAAACAACAACGCTAATGGTACCGAGCAAGAAAAGCTACCTACTTCTTGAACCTCTTAGCGTCTTGACCTGGCATCCTATCGCCACCATCATCAAAAATAGCCCTTTTCGGCATCATTGTAAACTCTTACGAAAAATGGAAATCCAAGAGATCATTTTATAGCCCAGGAGGCAGAACAAAGAACCTACATGGAAGTTTCTGACGACGAAAACTACGCCTTGCAATCACAAAAGTCAAAAGAGTATATTTTCTATTGTTAAAGAAAGTTAAAACTACTGGGTGAACAAATTTTCTGAAAACACTAACGCTTCAGTTGGGATATCCCAAAAGTATCAAAAGGGCATATTAATTATCGGCTGTAGTTCAGTTTACAGATATTTATGCTTGAACCTTACCAACCGCAGATACTATGTTAAACAAGCACACATTCCTAACAAACCAAAAGCCTTCAGCATTTTTGTCTTTCTGTGAATGTTATTATTTGGAGTTCAAGAGTGATCAACAAAGAATACACTTCCAATCTTATTAAAGGATTTTCGTTTTCAAAATTGTGTAATATATACATCTCAAGCCAAGAAAAAGTTTCTGCCGTCTGCAATATTTTGTAGTAAAACATCATTTGCTAAAGACGTTGTGAAGTAGTGTGATTGACTTGCAATGGACAGAACGCAAAAAAAAAAATTACGAGCCTATGTACGAATGAGAGAGATCGCGTTAATCTGCCTGACGCGTTGGCCATTAAAATTTGGCCGGTTTCCACGAAAACGCGGTTTTGAAAACAGGGACAGGTAACTCCACAGCTGGTGTATACATACATACATATATATATCTATATATATATATAATGCAGTATGCATTTGAACGAAATCTGAATTTGAGATGAATTCCTCTCAAAAGTTGTTGAATATCTCAATACACTAATTGCATATACAAAGACTATATTCGCAAAGTCTTTTTTTAATCAGGTTTCAGTAGACAGGTTTACGTCAATGCCTATTCCTCAGTTGATTTTTTTTTCCCGCAAAAGCAGAACTCTATTTTTGTGAGATGAGTTGCAAAAAGTATGGAAAATCCTGATCGAAAATATCAAAGATTCTAAAGTTTTTTGAACCCAAAGTCTGGATTCATATCTTATAATGTCAAAGTCTGATCCCAACTTATCATTTAATCAAACACACATAAAGATGACAAATAATACGATAGGTATTTCCGAGGAAACTAGAGTGAGCTTTGACCCTTATTTAATGTGCTCCATTCATAAGCCGTCCTATTAATTAGAAAGTCAGTCAGAGGTGAAAATTTAATGTGCAAGAGGAATGGTGCGACAAGCTGCTTTAGCATTAGTGTTCTAATGATTATAAGTTACATGAGCTTCTTATTTGGTATCTGTAAAAAATTTATATTAGGAACAAAAAAAGGAAAGGAACTCGTGCTTAAACATAACAAGAGGCCGCAGATTCCACCAAGGAGCGGATGTCACTATCAATGACTGGGCAAGAACTAGAAAACGTTGTGAACCACTTGATCGGTTTAGTAGTTTGCGGGGCAAGCAATGCTCAAGATCAGTCAATTAAGTAGTCGGTGAAGCACTAAAAGGTCCGTCTGTCTGTCTGTTCCATATCCGGCCGGAACCAAAGGTTTTGCAATTTCTGGGAAAATTCCCAGAACTTGGCATTTGTCTTAGTAGAATTAAAGCACTTTCAGAATAGTGAGTTTCTAAAAGTGCTCTACCAGTTGACTGCTTTCATGCTTATGGAGTTTTGAATCTTCTTCTGCGAAATTAAATCAAAACGCTTGTTTACAAGAACCACCTCAGAACTTGAAGGGAAACTTCCTTGTAGTAGAATCATTTTCTAGAGTCTGTAAAGACTTTTAAAACACTGTAATAGTAGACTAGCAATATTGTTTGCAAGTTGCAGTTAATTGCCATACACGCGATCAAGTCAAAAGCATTATGATTTTTAAAAGAGGAATGCTTGGATTATATTAGGAATAGGAAACCTAGGCCCAATGTCCCCATTAACGCTGTTCTCTTTTTCCCTTATGTTCTACAACACTGAAAGTTTGATTCAGCATCGCATGTTTATCTTTATTGAATGGTTTTAGATAAGCATTCTAATGTTAACTTGAATTGTTATTAATAATAGAAAACCGACGAGGATAATTTTGGTTGTAGTTTAGTGACAAATTATTTAAAGACATTATTTATCTCGTACATGTTTAGATGTATATATATGATAAAATCTATGGAATAATTGTACATTACAAATCAAATTATAATGAGATTATAATTATAAAATCCATATTCCATTTATGTGATTCCTAAATATTCCTAGTCATTATCCTATTAAAGTTGGGCATTAATAGAACATAAAAAGATTAACAGATATTTTGTTTCCTTATGAAAGAGGTAATCAATCTGATAGGTTAAAGTATAGAGATACTTAAATAAACGTGTGAGTGCTTGTTAGAGAACAAGTTCAATGAACAGACCCAATAAGAGAAATCCATTTGGAACATTACTTGTATGTTTATGGAATAATCGTTATGATAATTGTACAAGTGATCTTTTGACTTGAGGTTATCAAAGTTATCTTGTATGGGAATTGTTATGTTTCGATATTACTTATGATCTATTTAATTATGGTTCGTTTGATCGGTAGTCATTGGATATAGCATAACTGAGAGATCAAGATATGATTCATAACAATAAAGTAATTAAAGAGAATGTTTCGTTGTTCTTGATCAGTATTGATTCAGGAAATCCTCGACTAAGGTGGAATAACATTTTGTAAATGATTTACAAATATCATTAATTGAATCGATGAGTAGTAGCAGAGAACTAGTATGATTGGAATCAAAATAGAGTAAAAATTAATTTCATACTTTATATCTAATCGGAACATTGTATGATGAAATTATTGAATTATATGAAAAAATTATACATGGAAAGATTACTCAAAACTACTTTGACATTCTTAAATATTTGGGTAGTCATGACGTGTTGCTAGACGTCAATCTTAATATATAATTATAAATTGTTTAATTGGAGAATTAAAGATAAATTAAAAGAAGTTTTAGTTTATCTAATTCTAATTATCAATTATAATTATAATTTATAATCACTGCCAACATATTTGAGAACCTAATGAGTCTCGCATATAGAATGAGTTGAAGAGAGCAAAATTAATTTAATCAAGTTGGACTTGATTGTAAAGTTTGACAAACTTTATGATTAAATATGAGATATTAAATAGATAAGGATTAATATAAGATATTAAATCTTATTTGAGCATAATTGGTATTTAATTAGAATTATTTGTAATTTCAATTAAAGTTTAATTGAAATTACAATTTATTTTTAATTAAATTACTGAAACGTCCAAAGCTTATTATAAATAGGTTTATTACTAGCTAGGGATGGCCAGGCATCCCGTTTTTGGCCCGGGTTGGACTGGTTAAGGGCCGACCATGGTCCACCCAGGTCGACCCACGAGCCAACCATGGTCGGCTTTTTAATTAATAAATATAAACTGGTTAGGCCGACCACGGGCTGGACAGCCCGCCGGTGGGCCGCCATGACTGAGGACCCACCCCGGCCCATTGACATCTTTATTACTAGCACTTTTTGCTTAACCTTCTCTATAAGAGTTACAAAATTTTCTCAACTCATTATGTGGATATCATTAGAGGTCGGATGCTTGTGCGACTATGGTATTTAAGAAGGATCGATTTGGAAGTAGTTCGAGGGATTTAACAAGATAAAGATCAAGCTTCAAAATAAGGTACGAATTAAGTTTTTGCTTTATTATAATTTATGTTAATCATTTTATAGAATTAAGAGATCTTGATTTTTGAGAAATCAAAAATTGTGAAAAGGTTTCATAATTATTTTGTTGCTATCAGAATCAGATTCTGACCGGTTTCGCAACAGTGGTATCAAAGTATGATTTTAATTATGTAATTTGATTAAATGTTTGATTGTTATTGATTGAATTTTGGAATGAAAAATCAAATCAAATCTAATGCCTGAATAAACCCTACAAACCACAAAGACCATAATTGTTCTGGAATTCTGGAATAAAAGACTTGTGTTTGCTAGCTTTTGTGATATTGTTTTGATGAGCCTTGGAGTTTTGGAAATAAGAAACCAGTGGCTATTGCATGTTGTATGCCTACGATTTGGTTTTGCTTGCAACTATGATTGTTGGTTGTGTTTTCTGGTTTGCGAGTTATATCTGGAAAAATGAAAAAAAAAGATGTAGCGGTTGGTGTTATGTGCGTTTTGTGCCTGTCAAGTTTTTTGTTTGAAAATCTGAAACTAATAAGGTTTTATGTTGTTTTGATTCTTGATGATTGTCCTGAGAAATCTGTTTTTTTTATCTACATAAAGTGGTTGTTGTGATTTCTGGAATTGGCTAGTGTTTGTTCTGGAATTGTGTTTCACCTCTGTATATGTTCTATGGTCTCGCGTTCTGGAAACCGTATCTTTACGTTTAAAGTTCTGGAATTATCTCTCCTTCTATGAATATGCTCTCTACATTTATGCTTGTCTATTTAATCTTTCTTGGATCTGGAATTTTGTGCTTGCATATTGCTTCTACATTTGGTAAGGGTTTATTGTTGTGTATAATTTCTATTACTTTTAATTACCTTCATATCTTGATTTTAGTTACAAATCTTTGTGTTTTGATCCAAATATGAGATAATTGAGTGGAAATGATTTAAATATTGAATGAATGATAATTTGATTATTTTGTGAATTTTGCATGAAGGTTGAAGGGAAAGTCACATAAATTTTGCATGAAAAGAGAAATAAAAAGAAGAAAAGTGGTGACAAGTGTCACCACCTCACAGTGGTAACTTAGCAAGTCACCACCATGACTAACATTTGGATGTTAGTCATGGCGGTGTTAGTCACGGTGGTGGTCACCACCGTGATAAGTGCCCTCACAGGGGTGACTTAACTTATCACCCCTGTAACCCATTTGTTTTCTTTAATTCATCACCTTATCATGTGTCATCGACAGGGGTGACGACTCGAAACCATAAACTTAGAGTCATACTACAAATAGGAAGGTAATAGAGGGTAGCGACTGATCAATCATTCATTATTCACTCTTCATTCTTCACTCAACATGCAAGAGAAACTTTAAGATAGAGAAAATAAAGAGAAAGAAGGGAAGAAGAGAAGAGACAGAGAGAGCCAGTGAAGAAAAGAGAAACATGGCAAAGAGTTGGAAGCAGAACTAAGCCTTCGACCATCTGGTGAGAACAAGCTAAAGCAGAAGGCGAGAGCTAATATGGGAAGCTTGAGAGGGGCAGGAGACCACTGCACCTCATTCACCCGATCTCTGTGTGCTTGCTCTGTTATTCATCTATCATAGTGTTTCTTGTTTATTTACTGAACTTATTGCTTTGTTAGTTTAACGCATAGTTCATTTAGTATTCAATGTTTTATTGCTTTAATACTTCTGTTGACAGTAACATGGAACTGAAGTGTATGGAGATAATAAACCGTGTTTATGCGATAATGGGCTAATCTTTTTTTCTTGAGAGTTAATATAGCTATTTTAGTTGATTATGCATGAGTGATTTACAAATTTTTTGTCTTATTTATTTCTGTAGTTTTTGAGTTGAATAGATGTAATAGAATGACCAAACTTTGTATCATTTTTAGTACTAAATGAAGGATCGAAAGGAGAAATTTAATATGAATCGAGAAACTATGGACACTTAGGTTAAAACTAGAAATATGTTAACTTCAGTGGTAATTAGTAGCCAGGTTTCCATAATTAATTCAGATAATAACTTATTGAATACGAAGGTTAGATTAATTCATTATTCGAGTTGATTTAGAACCCAACTGTTAATTTTAGTAAGACAACTATCCAATCGTTTCCCTTAATCATGCATAGGAGATTGACTAGCGAAATTAATTCTCAAGAGTCTTCCATTTTAATTAATCTATTCATCTTTGCTTCTAGTTGATTTCGTTTATTTTCAATCTATTTTGTGATTTTCTTTAAAGCCTTATCTCAACAATTTGGGATAGAGTATTTGGGATTGCATTTGTTTTTATTTTTGTTCAAGATTAATTTAAGTGAACCAATCTCACTTTCGTAAGAGACAACCCTAGGTAATCAACTACAACTACCTCATATACTTGTAAGTAGGATAGCCTCGGTCTTTTTAGAACTTTTTGGGCACAACAAGTTTTTGGCGCCATTGCTAGGGAGGTTTTTAACATTTAAACTTGAATTAATTTTGTTTTTTTACTAATTAATTTTGTTTGTGTTTGTTTGATGATGCATACATGTTTCAATGTGTTGTTTCGGTGATTTGTTTATTTAGTTTTTGTTATTAATTGATTATATTATATGTGTTTGTTTAATTTTTGTTATTAATTTAGTATTGCCTTTTGTTCATCCCTACTAGGTAGGTGGTCTTTAGGAAGTGAACTCAATTGGTTTATGCTAGGAAGGAGATCTTTACATAGTGAACTCGTCCCTTTAGTTGATAACATACATCGTATATGACGATTTCAACAGGACTTGGAAGAGGATCAAGAGGAATCTAAGTGTGAAGGTAAAGTAAATAACCAAATGATGGGTGAAAGGCACTTAATCACGAAGGAGTATGCCAGGCTAGTAATTGGTACTGCTACGTTGTGCATATATTTGGGAGAGGCAACGAGGAACTATGAATTGAAAAGCATTTACTATAACATGCTGCCATATTTCTACAGGGTTCCCAATGAAGACCCTTTAAACTTCATTTAGGAATTCTATACTAGCCTCCAAACCTTTCCTTTGGATGACTTAGACAAGGATCAACTCAAAATTAGATGCCTCCTATATACGTTGAAGGATCAGGCCAAGGCTTAGCTGATGACCCTTCTATATGGTTCATTCACTACATGGAAGGAAGTGTACAAAAAATTCATGGGAAAGTTCTATTCCTATCAAAAGACTTCTGAGTTGCAGAAAAAGATAGCAACCTTCACTCAGATGGAAGGAGAGCCATTCCATGAGATGTGGGAATGTTTCAAACTCTTGCTTATACAGTGTCCACACCATCATTTTCCTCTTTATATGCAAAATCAATTCTTTTATGATAGATTGACACAGCAATGTCAGTACACGATTGACAATACAGCAGGGAGAGCTGTGAGAGAAAAGATAATCGAAGAAATGTACAAAATCTTTGAAATGTTGGGGGTCAATTCTCAACAATAAAGCATTAGGGGAAGAAGAGCTGGAGTTAATGAAGTGGGCTCGAATCAAGAATTGGCTATGTAGTTAGTTGAATTAACAAGACATGTAAAGATGCTAACTAAAAGACTATCTCAAAACGTTCCAAATCAAAATGTGTGTGGTAAGTGTGGAACTTGTAATCATGGAGGTAATGTTTGTTCGTATTCTTATGAACCTTTTGTAGATGGGGAGGAACAAGTAAAGTCATTCAACTGTTTTCAACCAAGGGAACGAAATGATCCATACTCAAATACCTACAATCCTGGTTGGAGAAATCACCCTAATTTTTCATGGAAGACTGATAGGTAATTTTTCAACTTTTAAATTAAAACCTCTTATCCTACAAGTATACAGATCGGAAATCGCTGTATAGATAGGTTTCGTCCTACAGGGATTGGTTAGTTAATGAAATGATCCAAATTTCATTTTGTTTAGGCATCTCAAATAATTACATTTGAAAGATCCAAAATCTAAAAATTAAGAGTCATACATGCACACTTTAGGGTCGTCATAAAAGTAAGAACATAAATTTAGAAAATGGTGAATCAAAGTATCAATTTAACAACTTAGGATTGTCATTTCCTAACTATGAATTCTCTCACTTTAGCAATGTTCATTATGTTTAGTCCAAAATTTCCAAATGTCCTGGTTCTTTTACTATCATTACTTGAACCAAATAAGCCATGTTTAATGACGTAAATGAATTATGTAAGCTGCCACTTCCTATTTTTCACTTAACCATTAAAAGGATATGAACAGATTTTTGGAGAGCCACTTTTCCATTCAAGATCTCTCTCCAAATGGCAAGGTAACTTGATAAATGGAGTATTCTTGGTGTAAGCCCACTCTAATGGCACTTACTAACATATTTTCTAACTTGTGAGCTAAGTGTGGACAGCCATATACCATAAAACATCAAACAACATTAAACACATCCATAACATTGAATAAAGTGAGGTACTACATAGTTTAGGCAATAACAATCCTAATAACTAATTAGAAATCCATCAAAATCTCATCCAACATGTTCATAACGTTTCCATATATCCTTCTCAATCAAAAAAATACCACAAAGAAGCAAGAAAAGAGAAGAAGTAAGGCTTATATGTTGAAGAGCAAAGCTGGAATTCTATGGTGGCAGCTTTATTCCTTGAAATCCTTTGATTCCACCTTGATTTCTCTTAGTTTTTCTCTAAAAAATGTGTTCTTCTCTACCCCTTGGATGTCTTTCATGACCTCCCCTTTTTATAGGGTTTTAAATTGAGTTTTTATACCCCATTTAATGCTTAAAACAACGTAGGAAGGAGGAAGTTGCCAGCTGGAATTTTCCAGAAAACTCTGTTTTATGTCTTGACTTCAATCTGTGATATGTTATTGATTTCATATCTAAATTGGGCCGTTATATCACCAATTTGAAGCTGAATTTCTCCTCTTTAATTTGGATTAAAAACGAAAAAAATCCAATAAGAATTGTATCTTGCAAAAGCTTAATGTTGGTGATGGGTCAGCTTGGGAAAATTCCAGCTTTCTTTTGGGTCGTATGACTTGTTTTCTCTTTGGTTCTTCTATCCTTCCATCCCTCAAAACCACCTTCAAACCTATTGATTAACAATAAAATTAATCACTTAATCGTGCCCAAAACACATGCAATTCATACCAACATTAATGTAAGAAAAAGAACAATGCCATGCAAAATTCGTTCAAAACCTAATCTTAAAGACCTAATTCACACACATTCATGCATATTCAAGTACATTCATACATAATCATGCAATTATATGAAACTAAGATGAAAAATAGGCTAAAAAAGCTGAAAACAATCAATTTTCATGATTAACTAACAAATTATCCTAAAAAAGTATGTGCAAATGCCACCTATCAACTCCGTTACACTTAAATTTTTGCTTGTCCTTATGCGAAATCAAACATAAAAATAATCTGAAGAACACAAATACAAAAAAACTTACAGGCATACAATGTCAAAATTGATGGCTACTGACTCAGAACGTTATGCAGTCAACTTAATCGTAAAAAATAGTTATATCACAAGTTCAATGTATTGACTTATTCCATTATGCCTAAGTACTTTAATATAAACATACACATCGATCAAGATATAAACAACTCAAT
>JAOTAY010000007.1:6002788-6028673 GCA_025629805.1 Erythroxylum baracoense | reverse complement strand
TGGTGTTCCACTGGTTCTTCTAGCTCTTCCTCATTCTTAAGTGTGATAGCCTCATATTGCTCTAGTTGATGTAATTCTATATTTCTCAGAGATTCTTCCACACTTTTCTTACAAAATTCACAGGAAAGTTGTTTTACTTGAATCTCCAGGTTATGAATAAAAGCGGCATGATTTTCAAGAATTTGATCAAATTTCTTTTCCAGTCTCTTCTGATTTTCCTCCTGGTTAGAAAACATCCTCTTTTGGTTCTCTTCCTGAGCTACTAGTTTGGAACCAAACATCATCGTAAACTTATCCAACTTACTCTCCATCGCTTTAATTCAATCTTGTTAAAATTCAAATAGGTTTTGATGTCCCATGTGAGTACTTGCATTTTTGGACCAATAAAAATCTGGATGGTTCTGCCATTCCGTAGTGTACGTGTTCTAATAAGAATCTGTTCTTCCCCAACCATATTGCGCTTTATTGTAATTTGCAAAAGTTCTTTGCTTCTTATTATAATTATCTTATATCATTGTTCTTTATATTTCTTCTCGGCATCTAGATCTTTTAGATTTCTCATTCCTTATTCTAAGATGTCTTGATGTGTCTCCACTTTACACCTCAAACTTCTTCTTTACTAATTTCTGTCAATCTTCATATACTCCTTTTGTTCATGCACCTACAAATACACAAGGAAAAGTATTAAAAACTCTTAAATCAAAGTAATCTAAATTAAACATGATGCTCAACAATCATTACCTGGCAACGACGCTAAAAACTTGTTGATGATAAAACCTATCTACTTGTTTTATGCTCAAAAATTGCAAGTGCACAGGTCGTGACCTGTAATAAAAAGAGCGGATATCAATCCCACAGGGTTGATGCCTAGACACCGCTTAATCTAGACACAACTTTATTTAAGAAACTAAATTGTGAAATGCAAATAATCTGAAAATTAAAATTAAAATTAAAAGAGATTAATGTAAACAATGGATAATACCACAATTGTAGAAAATCTGAATTCAAGAATCTAAATGATAGAGATTACTTTTTCCTTATTTTGTCTCCCTCCTATTTTATTGATTAAATTGTGTCTCACCTTAGATTTTTGAATGTACTAATTACCCTCTCTCAAGGTGTAACTATTTTTCCCTAATCGAATTAATCGGAATCGATTGAATGATCTCTTAACCTACCCAATGACTATACAGATTCAACTAGTTATTAAGCTATCCTATAGGTGATTAATTGATCTCTCTTCTAATTATTCAATTGACAAAATGATTGCTAGTCTATAGGTCGCCAACTCTCGTTATACAATCCTACATGAATTTCATCTCACTCACTCTCTCGATTTGTTGCAAGATGACAAATAAGAACAACAATCATCAAAGTCACTTCATTCAATCCAATAAAATATGAATTTTGACAAAATAATTCAAAAGCAATCCCTAATATGAAATTAGCCTAACATGGTCTCCATAACATCATCAACAATCAAATAAACCATTTTTACAAAGAAAGGAAGAAATGAAAGTGACAGAAAATTGAATATAAGACTCCTTCTCTTCTTTGCCAAAATCTAGAATTTTGGTATTGATGTGCTATTTTGCCCAATTTCGATGATGATCCTTGTCTTCAATCCCCCCTCAATACTCCGAACGTGTGTTCTCTACTTAAGGATGGTGTTTTTACAGGTGGGTGTCGTCTCTCCTAAAGATGAGGCTTAATGATGTTTTTATAGTCCAAAAATCCTAGGTTTAATGAAGCCTTGGAGATTGCCTCAAATTTCAATTCCCACGCTTGTGGGAATCTGCATGATTCTCGCGAGCATGGGAATTATAGACAGAAACACTCGTCATTTTCTGTTGAGATTTCCCACGTCTGTGGGAATTTGCTTGATTCCTACGAACGTGGGAATTTGTCCTAGATGCACTCTCCTTGTCTTCTCTTCTTTTATATTTTGTTCAACCTCTAAGTTACTCCCTCTTCCTTCCTATACAAAATAATGAATTTTTACCCTCAATTGGCACCAAACAAACAAGAACAATAATGAAAATGAAACTTAACGAAAACATGCAAAATGAATCCTAAACTAGAACAATAAACAACAATTATGCAAGAAAACACATACCAATTACCTATAAAAACATATCCTAATACGCACCTATCAGTTAACTTGATGAATTGAGCTAGAATTGGAGGCTAAATAAGTAAGTAAATTGTTGTTCTTTATGTCATGTTATAATAGAAAGATTATGATGACTGAATTGGGATAATTTGTATATGATATTGATGTTGAAGATGTGTAGGAAAATGGAGAATGAATGAATACTTTTCTGGTCTATTTTTGTATATACAAAAATGGTAGTTTATGGACTATTGTATGGATGATTTAAGTTAGGACTTGAAGTATAACTAATGAGGAATTCATGCCAAAGATAGGTGTTATTAAGGTGTTTTCAGATGTGGAAAATTTTAGCTGTAGGTGTGTTTGTAAAAAAATAAATGTTAACGACATAAATGAGCTGAATTTGTAAGCCTTAGTGTAAACAATATGGAAGTTAAATTAACCTGAAATGAAGTAACCCTAAAGGACATGAAATCTGGAAAATTTCAGGTGTTAGTGATGTCTGTAAGTTTGTTAAATTCGTGAGGTATTGAAGGTAGAAAAGTTACACACATTAGTGATGTTAATGACAAATTCTGTAATTTTAATTTCAGCCTTGTATACATGTTGAACCAGCTGAGAAATTTCACTCTAAATTGGTATATTTGGACTTGATTAAGGTTAGGAATGAGCCTATAATGTTGCTTGATTAATTGGTTAAGATCTTGATAAGTTTATGTAGTTACTTGATGTCATTATTTAAAGAATGGACTGTTTTGATATGGATGAGAAATTCTGAGTTGTTAAAGGAATAAATAAGTTCTTTTAATGCAAACATGATCTTTAAAAATGTCATAGCATAAATCAAGTATCTATTTTTAAAATTAACTTAATCATCAAATCTCATAATTATTTACCTAAATAAATAAAATCACAATAGTAATCAAACTTCTAATGAATTATCTTGATCAATATTCTTAAGAGTTCTCCTAAAATTTTCTATTAAGTTAATTATAACAAAATTGAAAACATATATAATAGTTAATTCCCTCCTCTATACTTACGTTGTTTATTATCCTTAATGTACACAGTATACCAAAACAATGAAAAATATATAAAAACAATGAAAGGGAGGTAAGGAGAATCGGTACTCTCCTAATAATAAAAGAATCATCGGTCTTGTCATATTCCATCAATATTCATCCAAGTCAAGTGCAATCTTATCTTTACTCTAATGTATAGGGATGCTCTTTAATTTAGACATTATGTCCTATATGACCTATAGAACTCCATCAAGTTTTATCTCAAGTAGAATAATCATGATCCAATAGTGAAATAATATTAAAATAGACTTAAATCCATTAATTAAAAACTAAAAATCAAACCAAAACTATTGATAAAGATCTTAAAAGCTACCAAACTAAAACAAAACATCTACATATTAGTTTGCCTCCCAACAAGAACTTATTCTTGATTCCTTTAACTAGATTTCTCCTCAAGCTCTTCACTCATCCAAGATTCTCAATTAAAGGCTTGATTCCACTCTTTTTCATAATCGAAGGCTGATTAGTTACCATACATTCTATTAGAAATGGGTTTGTCTATCCCTCCTTCTTCTCGTTGTATGATACAATTCTCCAATAGGTTAGTATGATTATTTCCTACATAGTAAGAGAAATACCCATATCAATTACGTCTATAGAGAAACTAGCAAAGTTACCTCCCCATCCTGTATACTTAGGGTTAACTTTCCATCATGCACATCTATTATAGCCTTAGCATTAATTAGGAAAGGTCGTCCTAAGATTAAAGGAACCTTTATATTGTCTTTCATGATAAGGAACCAATATTTTTTATGATACTTAAACTATTTGTATTTTAATTATTTAATTAGAAATAAAATTATTATTTAATTTACACGTACTTGTTAACATGAAATGGATACTAATTACATGATGTTCCACATCAACAATATTATCATTATAGTTAATATCAAATTATATTTACAACAAATTAAAACATTGGTACTTAATTGATACAATTTATTATATAAAAGATTAAAATAAATTAAGATAATTTATTTTTAAGTTTTATCAAGTATATAATTATTATCAGTAATAAAAATATAACTATATTAATATTAACATCAGGTTTTTGTTTTTATTTAAAAAATTAAACTAGAAATTGAAAAAAATTGAAAATTACAACAAAAATATATGTGAAACCAATCGGCCCCTCATTTGATTAAAATTTTTAAGTGACAAACAATGTTTGAGGAAGCTTCTGAATAACGAAAGCATATCTTAATAAACCCAAGGTTAAAATAAGCCTATAGAATATTTTCAGGATACTAATATTGCGAATACTGTATGGTACAATATTATTAAGCAAACTAATTATTGAACAATTAGATATTAATAACAAAGCACTAACTAATACTAGAATTGGATAAACTAAGCTTTGCTTAATTTTAATCTTCCTTATCATTCTGTCTCAAACAGAACTATTAACAGATTACTCCTTTAATTAACTCCCTCAATCTCTCCTTATATATGAGATCAAAGCCATGATATATCATTTCTCAATCTCTCTCTCAACGAATCCACCACATCTAGAGGAAAAGAGAGACAGAGAGAGAGGAGGGGTGGCCGGAGCCGGAGGGAGATGGGCGGTCACAAAGAATGCACCGCGTATGGTGATTACCGGAGACACAGTTATGCATCTCCTCCACCTCCTCCTCTGCATAAAAAACCACGGTGGAAATCAGCGGAGAGCAAGAGAAAGAAACGTGTGGCTCAATACAAACTGTACGCCGTTGAAGCGAAGGTGAAAGGTACGATAAAAAAGGGGTTACGCTGGTTCAAGAAGACATGTCGTAGGATTGTGCATGGCTTCTGAAGATATCAACGATGTATGTCGCAATTGTTAATATAAGAAGAATGCTAGTTTGTGATTTATGATTATCAATTCTACATTTTCTTGCTTTTGATTAACTAAAGAAAGAATAAGAATAATTACACATCACTTTTTTCTTATATAAACAACATTTTTCAGTTCTAATTTTTTATTATAGAAAAAAGAAAAGCAAATTAATAACATTCATGCATGCACGAGAGACTACATCTCATTGCAGCAATGCAGAGGTTTAAACTATTGAGCTGTGCACAACAATACAATAAAAAGCAGTAATTAAGGAAACAATGTTGGTAATTTTGTTTGGGTCAAATTTTTGGCAATTGTTACAACAATTATGATCATGTCTAAATCGATAGTTGCGTGGTAATTCAAGAAGTTCAATTTTTTCTGCGTGTGAATATTAATTAATCCTAGCAAAAAAGACATAAGATGTTTTAAACTGTTAATCCTAAAATTAGGGGCTATTTTCTTGAGTAATTTGCTTTTGGGTTCTATATGGCAAGGACATTTCTGTTCAAAACAAAATGGACACCTTGTTTCGGGGTAACTACAATATTCTTGTCAAGTTTTAGCAATATTCTCTTTTGTGATTTCTCCTCTCATTTCAACAGAGTAATTATAGTTACAACTAATATGGTATCAGTAGCTTTCCAACTCATTTGTTCATCCCTTTCCTTAGTTTTAGTCCAGTTCAGATCTCTTCCATCTTGCCTTCCCCTTACCTTAAATTGCTCATTATGCATTTCCTTATTGATGGTTTATTAAACCCTCACTCTCCTTGTAATGGGTCAAGATTATGAACAACTTTAATGTTCAAACACTGTCTTCTTGGGACTTCTAGCTAGTATTACCTATGAGCCATTCCATCCGAGACATGTTGGAAATTAAACATGATTTATATAGACACAAGCATACATGAATCATGAAGGAGTTTGATTATACATTCATTTAGAAGTTTGTGTTCATATATTTAGATTATTCGTGAATTCATGTATTTAGATAATCTATGTTAATTAATATGTTGCATGTATGTGGGAGTTCATTGTATTGTGGCTCTCTCTTGTATCCTATATATACCTTGGTGGTATTGTCATTTGAGTATGTGAGGGAACTTGAGAGATTGAGAGTGATAGTGGTGAGAAACAAGTTGTATCAATTTAGAAGAAAAGTTAATACAAGTGTGTTTTCCTCCTAAAATTATTGTTCTTATTATGTTTGAGTGAATTTCCACCACCAAGTTTCCAACAAAGTAGTATCAGAGCTAGAGTTCTAGAGAGTTGGTGAAAAAAAATGGCCAACAACAATCTTGTCCCTTTTCAAATGCCTCGTCTCACTGAAGAAAATTTTAGCACTTGGTGTATTCGCATTAAAGCTTTACCTAGCTCTCAAGACGTATAGGAGATAGTTGACAAAGGATACACAGAACCAGAAAATGAAGCTTCTTTCACTCAAGTACAAAAGGATGCTTTGAGTAATACAAGGAAGAAGGATAAAAAGGCTCTCACCATAATTCATCAAGCAATTGATGATGGAACGTTTGAGAAGATTTTTAAAGCAACCACTACTAAGCAAGCATGACAGATCTTGGAGAACACTTTCAAACATGTTGATCAAGTTAACAAAGTACCACTTCAAACATTGATAGGTGAATATGCATCTTTACATATGAATGAATCTGAGTTGGTTACAAATTAGTTCACAAGAGTTTCAAAAGTTGTAAACATCATAAAGAGACCTGGTGAGAATGTGAATGATAGCCAAGTTTTAAAAAAGATTATCTGTTCCCTAGACGAAAAATTCAATTTTATCATTGCACCTATTGAAGAATCAAAATATTTGAGTACGATATTGATTGATCAACTTATGGGTTCTTTACAAGCCCGTGAAGAAAAATTTTGAGAAAGAAGAAGACTCCATGGTGCAGCTATTGCAAACAAAGCTACAATAAAAAAATCAAGATAATTAAGAGAAAAGTCATTATAAATAAGGTCGAGGTCGAGGCTATGGTAGAGGTTGTGGACGTGGTAACATTTGAGGATGAGGAAGAGGAGGATATTATAATCAAAACAGAAATGAAGATGATGGTAGAAATCAGCATTCTATTTCATCATCAGGTCATGGAAGACAAAGTTACTTAAGGCCATACGGAAGACAAAATTATAATAGAAGTTATGAAAAAAGCCATGTTGAATGTTATAGCTGTCATAAGTTTGGCCATTATTCATAGGAATGTAAAAATAGAGCTGAAGAAAATGCCAATTAAATTTAGGAAGAGAACAAAACTAGTGAGCCAACCTTACTCTTAACTTGTAAAGCTAAAAAAGCATATGAAAGAAATATTTGATACCTTGACAGTGGCACAAGTAACCATATGTGTGGGTGCAGAACATTGTTCATAGAGCTTGATGAATATGTAAGTGGCAATATTACCTTTGGAGATGTAACAAAAATTTCGATGAAAGGGAAAGGTAATATTCTAATTCACCTAAGAAATGGAAAACATGAATTCATTTCTAATGTTTATTATGAGCCAATATGAAAAATAATATTTTAAGCTTGGGAGAACTGTTAAAGAAAGGCTATAACATTGTCATGAATAATTGTAGTCTTTCAATTAGAGGTCGACATGAGAACTTGATTTTCAAAGTTCTAATGATGAAAAATAGAATGTTTTTGTTAAACATTCAAATTGATGTTGTTAAAGGTCTAATATCTTACTTGAAAGATACATCATGGGCTTGGCATTTGAGGCTTGGGCATTGTTGTGCCCAAAAACTTCTAAAAAGACCGAGGCTATCCTACTCGCAAGTATACGAGATAGTTATAGCTGATAACCCAGGGTCGTCTCCCACGGAGGTAAAATTGGTCAACTTAAATTAAGTTTTAGTTAAAAATAAAAATAAAAACAATACGTTCCTAAACATTCTATCATGATTGTTAAGTGAAAGCTTTTAATGAAAATTACGAAATTAAATTGAAACGTAGATGGAATTAATTGGAAGCAAAGACAAACAGATTAATCAAAGTGGAAAAACTCTTGAGAATTAATTTCGCTAATTTAATCTCCTATGCATAATTAAGGGAAATGATTGGATTGTTGTCTTACTAAAATTAATAGTTAGGTTTTAAATCGGTTCATATAATGAACTAGTCTAACTTTCGTATTCAACAAGGTACTATCTGAATTAAAAATAAAAACTCGACTACCAATGACCACTTACGTTAATTTATTTCCAGTTCTTAACCTAAGTGTCCATAGTTTCATGATCTGTATTAAACTTCATCTCTCGAATCTTCATTTTAACACTAAAATGATGCAAAGTTTGGCCATTCTATTACATCCATTTAGTTTAGAAACCACAGTAATAAATAAGACAACATATCTGTAACCCAATCATGCATATTCATCTAAATAGCTACATTAATTCTCAAGAAAAGAGATCAGCCCATCATATCATACACATGGTTCTTTATACACAAATATTTCAATCCCATATTATTGTCGATAGAAGTTTAAAAATAACAACCCAGTAACTACTTAAATGAACTATGACAAGATAACAAGCAACAGTCGTTAAGCTAACAAGATTATAAATCAATTAATACCACAGAACCATAAACTCAAAGAAACAAGCAACAGATGAGGAAAGAGATAAGCAAACAAAGGGTCGGATATGAGATATTGGAGGTCTTCTGCACTCTTAACTTTAAGTTTGGCTCTCGCCTTCTGCTTCAGCTGCTCTCCTCCAACCGAATGTTTGCTTAAGATCAACTCAAGATCTCATTTTCAGCCTCTCCTCCCGGCTCCCACTTCTCTGTTGTTGCTCTCTTCTTCTCGTTCTCATACTATCTTTGTTTCCCGTCTCTGTTTATCTTCTTTTTCTCTATCTCTCTGCACCTCCCCTGTCTGTGTCTTTGCGTGAGTGAACGAATGAAATTATCCATAAAAAGATTGTCACAACTGCCACCTTCTCTTGCCTTTTATAGCCCCACTCTAGGTTTAGGTTTTTAAGGTTGTTAGGCTATCAACCTGCACGTGTCAAACTCAAAGTTAGTGTCCACGAATTTTTACGGAGTGACTATTAGTCATGCACAGGAGTGACTGGGGGTGACTAGTTAAGTCACCCCTGTGACTCACATTTAAATTAAATGTTAGTCATGCACAGTGGTGACATACCAAGTTACCACCGTTACTAAAATATTAGTCACACACCACCTTTAAGGTGGCGGTGGTGACACTTGTCACCACTTTTCTTTTCTTTTCTTTTTTCTTTTTAATTTTCATTTCTCTTTTCATGCAACTTTATGTGACTTTCCCTTCAACCTATATGAAAAATTCACAAAAATAATCCAATTAACATTGATGCAATATTTACAACATTTCTACTCAATTTATCTCACATTTGGATCAAAACACAAAGATTTGTAACCAAAATCAAGATATGAAGGAAAATAAAAGCAATAGAAACTAGACACAATAGGCATTTGAATTTTGGTGGCTTAAAATTGTTGTCAAAGAAAAGCATGGTGAATGGATTACCATATATTGAGCACCCAAATCAATTCTATGAAGGGTGCATTTTGGAAAATAATCAAGAAAGATTTTTCCAAAAGAATCTTTTATAAAAGCAAAGAATCAATTGGAGCTTGTGCATACAGACCTTTATGGACTAATGAAAATAAGTTCTTTTAGTAAGAATAATTACTTTCCACTATTTATTAATGATTTTAGCTTTAAAAATTGGGTTTATTTTGTAAAAGAAAAATCAGAGGTGTTTGGGGCATTTAAAAAATTTAAAGCTTTTGTTGAAAAAGAAAGTGATTATTTTATAAAAGCTTTGAGATGTAATAGAGGAGGTGAATTTACTTCAAAAGAATTCAATAAATTTTATAATGAAAATAGAATTCGAAGACCTCTTATAGTTGCATGGACACCATAACAAAATGGTGTCGTCAAAAGGGAAAATAGGTTCATTCTAAATGTGGCACGGAGTATGATGAAGAGTAAGAAGATGCTGAAAGAATTCTAGGTTGAAGTTGTATAATGTGCAGTATACCTTTCTAATCGAAGCCCTACTAGGAGTTTATGGAATGTGACTCCTCATTAAGCTTAGAGTGGATGGAAGCCTAGTGTTGTTCATCTTAAGATTTTTGGGAGCATTGCATATGTTTATATGCTAGATCAAAAGCATTTAAAGCTTGATGATAAAAGTTAGAAATTTGTTTTTATAGATTATGATTCAAGTTCGAAAGGTTACAAACTCCACAATCTAAGCACTATAAGAGTTGTTGTGCGTAGGGATGTTGTTTTCTACGAAGAAGTTATATGGGATTGGAATGATAAAGAAGAAGATTATGTTTTCTTTCCTTTTGTTGAAGAAAGCGATAATGACAAGAATGAAGCACCTCAAGAGCCTATAACTCCACCATCCCCTAATCATAATGAATCACCTCTATCATCTTCAAAAGAAAGTCCTTCCACCAGACCCCATGGTTGGAAAAGTCTGAGAGAGATTTATGATTAAATTGAGGAAGTAAATAATCTCACCTTGTTTTGTCTCTTTACAGATAGTGAACCAATTGATTTTGCAGAAGCTAGTATGGACAAAAAATGGGTAAAAGCAATGGATGAAGAAATTCAAGCAATTAATAAGAACAATACTTGGGAACTTGTTGCTCTTCTAAAAGACCAAAAAGCAATGGGAGTCAAATAGGTGTTCAAGACTAAAAAGACTGCTAAAGGAGAAGTAGAGATATACAAAGCGAGATTAATAGCAAAAGGCTATAGTCAACGTCGAGGTATAAACTAAAAGAAATGTTTGCTCATGTTGCTTGTTTAGAGACCATAATATTGATTATTTCATTGGTTGCTCAAAAAAAATAGAGGATTTATCATATGGATTTCAAGTGCGCTTTTCTAAATGACTATTTAGAGGAGGAAGTTTATGTAGAACTACCTTTTGCCTATGTTGTGAAAGGCCAAGAAGACAAAGTTTTAAAGTTGAAGAAGGCTTTATACGGATTAAAGCAAGCTCCAAGAGTATGGAATAACAAAATTGACAAATACTTCTAAAAGAATGGCTATGTGAAGCGTCTATATGAACATGTTCTTTACTCAAAAACTAACAAAAATGGAGATATTTTGCTTGTTTGTTTGTAAGTGTATGATTTGATTTTTACAAGAAATAATCCAAGCATGTTCAATGAATTTAAGGAAGCAAAGATTTGAGAATTCAAGATGATAGACATTAGGTTAATGTCATATTACCTTGGCATTGAAGTGAAGAAAATGGAGGAAGGTATTTTCATTTCTCAAGAAAAATAGGTTAAAGAAGTACTTGAGAAGTTCAAGATGATTGATTCCAAACCTATGGAAACACTTGTCAAGACTGGAGTTAAGATATCAAAATATGAAGAAGGTGAAGCTTTTAATCCAACATATTTTAAGAGCTTGATTAGGAGTTTAAGATATCTAACTTATACAACATAACGCTTATACACTAGTGTTATGAAAAAAACCAATATTCAAATTATCAATCAAACCTTTTTCAAATACTCAATTAAACCATGTTCAAACTATGAATCAAATCATATCAAAATTGTCAACCAAATGATAACTAATACACATCCAAAACTAATACATAACCAGAAGTTGGTATCCAAATTCTCAATTATTAACAAGTTGACATTTTCTAGGAGCAAATCATTTTGTCCTCAATTTGATCCTCCTCTTAGTTTAATTTGTATTGGCTATTTTATTTTAGGAAGCTTGAGTTGTTGTTGCATTATTTGGAGGTTCTAGCACTTAACATTGACTTCCACCCATCTATGAAATGTAAAAAAATCAAAAGCTAAATATTAGCATCTTTTTGTAACTACATATAAGTAGTGCAAATATATCTTCGATTGATTTGAGAATTATGTACCGTTTTTCATACATTTAATTCATTAAAGAAATTTGAATTTCTTATAACATATTGATCAAGCATTTTGTATAAGCTTCATAAATGAATCCATTAAATGTCTATGATATATTATTATAAACTATTTCACACTTTAGTCTTGTGCTAACAAATGCCTTCACAAAAGTATCTAGGTTCCTAATTTTGAAATCATTATAAACCTTCAGTGAAATACTCTTCAATTGCTCCATTACCTCATCAAATTCCACTTCCATTATTCAACTCACTACTTGCCAAAATAAACTCCTATATATGTATCCTTTATGAACACTTGATAAATTTGCACAGACATGTTGGGCACATTTTCTATGCTCGGCTTCTAATAACAGATTCTTTAATGCATCAACTAAACTTATAACAAAAAAAAGGTAAGATAACTTGAAAAACTTAAATCACATTAATAATCAAACATTATATGTATGGATATTTAAAGTTTACCTTCTGCTGATTAATAACAAAATTCCATACATTCCCAATTATGACAAGATATTTTGCAAGACTGCTCAAAAAACAATGCCACAATTGGTAATTTTTTCCCTTAACAATAACCCAAGATATAGGAAACCTCTAATTTCTTCCGTCAAGACCTACTGTAGCTAATAAAGCACTTTCAAGGAATTTCTTCAAAAAACATCCATCTAACCCAATTTTCTTGCATCCACCAAGAAAACTATACTTCAAAGTACTAAATCCCATATAAAACATTTTAAACATTAGTTTTTTAGACTATTCATCAAGTTCAATTTGAATAATATATTTTCCGTCTTTGTCAACTTTTAGTAACTCTTGTCCACAAGACTATAACTTAGAATAATAACCTTCCATAGATCCCTATAACATGATAACAGCTTTCAATTTAGCCATATAATATTGGGATTTTAGTTACCTATAGTGCACATTTTGTTTGGAGATCATTCATCATTTCGGTAATAGGCTAATTTAATTTCCTCCTAACCTTGTGTAAGAATTCATTTGTTATCTAGTTCATACTAGTTTGCCTGTTTCTTTGTACTTTCCTGTAGTTATGCTTGTTTTCTACTATCTTTACAATAATTTTTTTCTCATTTCTAAAAAAGCTAGCATATAACGAAAAAGAACATTGTGGCTCACAAACTACCTCTATTCTCACATCGATTCTCTCCATTAAAATATCATATCCATTTGTAATTACATAGTTTCTTATTTCCCTTAATTGCATCTCATCCTTAAACTTCATTCAAATTTCAAACTTAAAATCTTTCTTCTCAAATTTTGGATTAAAGATAATTTATTTCTTCTTTGGACTAGATGATTCATCATCACTACAAAATGGTGATTGAATTTTAACATTACTATCCTCATATTCACTATTTGCACCATATGAAATTTCTTCTTGTCTTTGTGTATCTTTAGAATAATCACCTTCTTCATTGCAATTCTTTCTACCTTCGACCCCCATAGACAATGTTATTGCATTCAAATCCATTATGCATAGTCTTGGCATATTGCTTCTTATTTGTTTGCGCAACAATATATTCTTTATCATCAGTTGCAAATAACTCGTTATCAACTGAATCATCTTCAAATTCAGTAACCTGCAAAACAATGAAGTCATCATCTTGCTCCACTTGAACTTTGAACAACCACTCATCATTCATACTCACTTTCTGATGTGTATTATCATCAAATTCATTGTGAATATCATATTTAGATTCTTCACCATCTATTTCAGGGTGCTCATAACCATGTTCATAATAGATTTCAACATTATGATAATTCAAATCTTCCATTTGTTGGAGCATAGATAATATGTCCTTATCATGGTGTAAGTTTAACTCCTTCAAGCTTATTAACTCATTAAGAAATTTGTAAAGCAAAGATATTACTTTACATCTTTTGTTTTTAGAAACTCCTTATAGGACGACCATGCTAAGTTCATCAACACACATATCCTTCTTCGTTTTAATCTTACCTCTAACATATTTATTATCATATCTTTCCAACACCCTTCTATAATGAAATTAAAACATTACTAACATTTACAAATACTGGGCATTTTTAACAATGACATGTAACATAATACATAAGAAGATGGTTATAAATGGAAATATGTAGAAAAGATTAGACTAAATAAGATAAGCTAAAGGAAAGTGTGATTTAGTAACGTACATGTTATAGGGTTAATTACAAAAACACAGCTGAGTAAAGTATATTCAAGTCACTACAATAATATAAGGCTAATTACAAAAACCCAGTAAGGAAAAAAAATAAAATATGACAAAGAGTGAAGAATTGAAATGAATATTTCCATCAAAGGTGATTCTTGCCTAATGTAAAATGTTAATACTAAATTAGAGTTAGAAATGAATATTTATAAAATAAAATATATTCCAAGAGTAAAAGAGAATAAAAAACTAAGCAATCTCAATTTACGACAGTTAGAAACACTAAAGAGAAGAATAAAAAAATACCTAATTCCTATATAAATGGAAAGGGATATAATCAGGTGCCAATGTCTACGGCTATTGAGAGGGATTCATGCCTTAAATAAATATTGGTTTATGCTCAGAAGCAAAGTTAACAAAAGTTTCAATACAGTGTTTACAGTGTTTATGTTAAAACAAATGTTTATACTTGACAATAATTGCCTTCTAACAGGTATATACTTATTATATGCTTTTCACTGCTACAATGTGACATATGACATGTGCTTTTCATTATTACTAAGTGATATGTTATCTTAAGGAAATCACGTGAATATCGATATATGATTGGCATCTTAATTCCTAATATATTCAGTTTTGAAGAGGAATTGAGAATTAAATTCAACCCAAAGAAGAATTGAGAATGAAATTCAAAAATATATATAAAGTTCCAATTACTGATAGGGAAGGGACAAACAACTTGCCTTCTACTGTGAAACACTTACTACAATTACCAGTTTAGTTGGTACAAACACAGACATAATGAAGAATGGTCAGAACTTAACCATGGTAGAATATTATGCTCTCAATCCTTAATTCTATAACATGGTAGAATACTAAAAACAATATTCACAAAAACATTTTAAAATTCTGCAAAGTTTAAGTGCTAACCCAAATAACCTAAGCACATGTAGATGGATGATTCATAAGCCAAATACATACGAAGCACTTCTTGGTTTTCCTGTAATGAACTAAAAATATAAAACAAAAATGGAAAAAAGAACTTGGGTGCAAAAAAATTAGAAAACATGAAAAAAGTATAAACAAAATACATCTCTTTCTATCAATGCTCTAACCTTCAAAATTAAAATTTATGTATTGTGACATAGAAATTTGATGCTACAGATTTTGTAATGATAAGAGGAGCGAAGAATGCTATGTGACATAGAATGGTATATAACCTAAGGGCGAATCACAAATTATGTAATGCAAAGAGGAATGAAGAATGGTGTGTGACAGAGAAGATTGGTATGACAACAACAAAAAAAGTGTAACACAATTTGCGAAGAGTAGTAAGAAAGGGTAAGATTGGTGCGGCATGGAAGATAAGGTGTGCGACAAGGAATGGTGTGTGGGTAAGTAAATCTGAATCTCAAATTAATATATGACTAACGTTTAGATTTATGTCTTATATAGCTTACCACATCTGTAATTTTAACATTAACAGAGCTACAAAAGTCAGGCCAGATTTGAAAAAAATGAAAGTTTAGGTATTTAATTGTCACTTTTTAAAGTTCAGACTATAATTACAAATTGAGTAAAATTTAATATTTTTTGTAATTAACCAAAATTAAATTAGATATGGAAATATGCAACTCTGACTTGTACTTAGACCAATTATATTCTATAGTTTCTAACATAAATTCCATTTTTAATAATCCACCAAGCATTGAATATCACAATTTAACTCACCCAAACTTGCTCATGAATCAATCAACTATTTTTTTTCCCAAAATCACTTTCAAGTACGAACTGAATCTCTACATAATATAATATATCTTAAATTAAAACTTTTATAATCTAACTCAAAATGAGTAGAAAAGGTCATACTTAATTAGTATTTGAATTTATCTAAGGTTGAGATTAAGTGTCTTTTTCTCCTTTTTCAACTTTCTTAAACTTTCTCCGCTAAAACTTTTCTAATTTTGGCTTTATCCTTATTTTCAAGCAAAACTTATAAACTCCCACTTGAATCCACAATCAAAATCTCCTTTACCCTTAAGAACTCATATTTCCCTCTCTAAGGTTGAAAAACGAAAACGAAATTAAAGAAAAGATAAAGAAATGAGTCGATGTTATGTTGTGATTGATTTGTTTTATACTAGTTTTGCAAAAATTCGGTCTACATATGCTAGATATAAGTTGACTAAACTATTTAAAGAATCAAGACAACAATCTTGTAATCAATTCCAAAGAGACATAGGTTGATGGTTTGGTTGATCAATTGACTAATTTAATTGACCTAACATATGAATTAAGTTATGATGTCTTTATAAAAAATGTATATCTTTCTTTTAACTTGTCTCACTTCTTAAACCACTTTTTTCCTTTTTGTTTTGGAACGAAGAAATCCGCAGTCGTTATCTTTTGGATGCGTACTGGGTAAACCTTCAGATTGACGCAATAGTCTGCAAATCACATCAACCGGGTACTTCACACTAGACAAACCCTATACGTCATGCTCTATCAAAATAGTATAAGTAGGAGGATTGGAACACAGGACCTTTTAATCACATGCCTCCTTACTCTACCAACTCTACCACTCCCTTGGGGACTTCTTAAATCACATTAGCTCGGTATTTTTAAAAATTTATGCTCGAAATTTCAAATAATATTTGGTTTCATAATACAAAATTGGTTTGATATAATATTTGAATTTGGCTTCATAAACATTATTATTATTCTCTTAACTTTCTATGATCTCTTAAATTGCTTCAAAATATTAAATAATATTCATTTTGGCACAATACAAAGCTAATTCCTTACCTAACTTAATTAAATTCTTAAAATTATAATAATGAACAGTAAGTCCTTATTTAAAAATCTTTATTTTATTATGAAGTATTTAAAAGATTTAATAATTGCGTCGTCTCTTAGGGTAACTATGAACTGTTTGTCCATATTCAATTGAAGATATGCAAGAAGAAAATTCAAAATAGAATTGTTGAAGCGAATCAATTTTTGGGGCGGCGCCACTTCCACTACTTGCATTACAGAAAGTCGAAGAGAATCTGATTCCCATGTCTAATGTCGGTGGGAAAATTATCTCAGAGAGAATTTCAGCAAATCTAATATTTTAAAAGTTAGATAGGGGGTTTAAAATTTAATTTAAATTTTAACTAAACAAGATTATTTAATAAAAATTAATTAATTAATTTTATTTTACAAGAATTTATTAATTAATAAAAATTAGCCAATTAATTAATAAATTGATTTTTTAATAACAAAAATTATGAAAATAAATCGAACTGTAAAATTAAAAATGAATTGAAAAATTAGACGACTCATAGATTTTTTTATTAAACTGATTAAATTGGTTGAGTTTTTTAATCATTAGCAGCCCCTGTGAAAGTAAAAATTCAAAACCTTACCTTTTATAATTTGATAAATCATTCATTCATTTATCTATTAATTAAAAGATTAACACAAAATAGTAATCATATGCAAAGCACTAATTCTTAATTGCATTCCATAAAAATTAACCTTTAAGATTCTTGTTAAAGTCCATATGAAATAGAAATTACAAATTTATATAACATTTAATCAAATTGCACTGCTTAGGTAAAGGAAGAATATAAAAATTAGTAAATTAAAGTGTTAAGGTTTTAAAACCTTGAGCTCTTAAGTTCTAACGCGGAGTAGACGGTCGAGTTTGCTGTTGCTAGTCTCCCTCGTCTCTTCCACGGAAATTAAATTAGAGAGAGAGAGCGAGAATCTGCAAAAACCAAAGCAACGTGAAGATGCAGATCTTCGTGAAGACCCTCACCGGCAAGACCATAACTCTGGAGGTTGAGAGCAGCGACACTATCGACAACGTCAAAGCCAAGATTCAGGTCTTTTCTTTTACCATGCTTTCAACCTCTTCAAGTGTTATGCTGTTTTCCGCGGCCTTTTAGGTTGTACACATAATACTATTTCTGCATACGGTTACAATTTTTATATATAATATTGCAATCTCAATTAGATTTATTTAAAATCCGAGCGCACCCTAGGATGAATCAAAAGATGAATTTTTTCCCCCTCAATGCTCAGATTTTTCCTTCATTAAGAGAAAGGAAGTGGTTTCTCCTTTACGAGCTTGGCACATAGTTGTCGTGTTGCCTGAGATGCCACTTCTTGATTTTGTTTAATCATGTAGCTTGCGAAAAAAATGGGAAGAGCGACCATACTATTGGTTATATGCGTAACCTAGACAAGTAATTGTGGGGTCTACGATTGCACAATTAACAGTTATCTTCTCATATACTACCCTAACAAATCTGGCGTCACATTATTGTAGAATTGCTTCTGAATCTGTCTAACCTCCATTGAGTTCATCCTAAGAACTACTATGTTACTCTTTCTTGTTTGATTGTAATGTGCTGCACAATTGTTGCTTTTGTGGTTTTAGATGCTGTGTATTGCATCATTGCATATTGTAGTACCATCAAAAACAGTTGGAGTTACTTCTTACAGGACAAAGAAGGAATCCCTCCTGATCAGCAGAGGTTGATTTTTGCTGGTAAACAATTGGAAGATGGGCGAACTCTTGCTGATTACAACATCCAGAAGGAGTCGACCCTTCACTTGGTTTTGAGGCTTAGGGGCGGAACCATGATTAAAGTGAAGACTCTCACTGGTAAGGAAATTGAAATTGACATTGAGCCAACTGATACTATTGATCGGATAAAGGAGCGGGTTGAAGAGAAAGAAGGAATTCCCCCTGTGCAGCAGAGGTATGGTTTTTAAAGTGTTCAATTCCCAGTTCCTCTAAAGGATAGTGTAGCTGTTTTAAACAACTGAAAGCTATTGCATGTTTTTTATTTTGCACATGGAGAATATGAAGGCAACAATAAGTAATTATGAAATATATTCTACTTGCTGTGGAGCACAGTTAAGAAATGCCCAACCCTATTTGGCATTATTCATCTTCATGAAAATTTTATCGTCTGTTTGTTGTTTTGTTCAGATTTATAACATTGAAGTACTTGTTATAATAATTTTGTTGAA
This sequence comes from Erythroxylum baracoense, assembly GCA_025629805.1. Lineage (NCBI taxonomy): Eukaryota > Viridiplantae > Streptophyta > Magnoliopsida > Malpighiales > Erythroxylaceae > Erythroxylum > Erythroxylum baracoense. Next base: position 6,009,531 of record JAOTAY010000007.1, on the reverse strand, counting down.
CTGCTCTGCTGTTTTACAGGCTAATCTATGCTGGCAAGCAGCTTGCAGATGATAAGACAGCTCGTGACTACAATATTGAGGGTGGCTCTGTGCTTCACCTTGTGCTTGCCCTGAGAGGTGGTGGTTTAGTCTTGTTATAGCTGAGTGCTAGAAACTTGATCGGTTAAGGTCTTGGCTTGCAAGTATTTTTGTAAAATAAGGATGAAGACATACAGACTAGATGTTCCTAACGTCCTTAAATTGTCTTTGGTCTGATCTCTACTTGTGTTGTGCCTGCCACCGGTTGGTGGACCCGGTAGACATTCTACTACAAGAATGAATATGACAAATTGATATACTTCTACTTTTCAATAAAATATTCTTACAAGAAAGAGGTGACTTATCTGCAATTTTTCATATCAAAGGCCTAATAAATTGGGAGATACAAATAACATAAATCAGTTAATAAACTTTATGTTAACCGATATTCAGGGTGTTTAATTCAACCACAACAAGCCGGTTACCTTCATCATGAGATGTGGTTTTGAAGCTTCAATGCACATTGCTGACGAATTTGGTAATTGGAAGGAAACTTAGAGAGATCTGAAGCATTAATTAGGATGCACTCTTTTATGGTTCAATGCATTGTTGTATTGGTGATGCAAGTGTGATTAGTTGCCTTTTAGGATTGGGGTGTTCCCTACACAACGGAACTCTTTCTCTACAAAACGGAAAGCGACACTATGTTGTTTCACGGCAGTGTGCTGCAATTCGGGTGTTGCCATTTTAATCTTCTCCGTGCTTTTGGTCAGCTCTTATGTGATACAAAATCTGAGATTCGGTTTTGCTTTTTTTGTCCCAACGGATTTTGCAAACTTCTATATTTGCATTTGCTGCTCATGGTTTTTCTCCAACATTTTGTTTGTGTTGCTTGTCCGTTAATCTCCTCTCTATTTCTGTCTCCATTGCTTCTTCGATTTGGGTTATCCAACTCCAGTTCTTGTTAGTTCATATTTTGGTTTTTATAGATCAATCCTAAAAGTCGATGTAAACATTGACGGAGAAAGTGGTGGTGAGCTAAACGGTGGCAACACCGTGATTCATATTTAGATTGCATTTTTTAACTATTCAACATTGGATTTTAGCATTCTGCATAATCCTAAGTGGTAGTAGTGGGAAAGATTTTGAGCCAAAGAATTTTTTGTTTGCTTGCGGTCGCGTGTACCTGTGATGTTCAAACCTTTATTAATAATCCCTGGTCACTCTCTCAAGGTATTTTGGTGTCATTTACAGACTTGTGAGACTTGTCTCTTTAGCTTGTATTAGGCTTTAAGATAGCAGTGGTGGCTTTGAATATCCCTGATAGAATAAGGACTAGTCCTTCTTTGAGTTTTGGGTCTGAGATAAAAGAAGATGTTGACAATTTATGGATAAGTTCTTGGAACATCAGGAACCTTATAGGAAAGTCTTTAGAATTAGTTGAGAGTTTAGACAAATATAAGATTCATATAACGTGCATCCAGAAGACAAAGTGAACAGGGGCTAAAATAAAAGAGATTAATGGATTCAAACATTGGTACTCAAGGTTTTTGAGACGACATAATGTGGTAGGTATCTTGGTTACTAAGGAATTTATGAGTCATGTTACGGGGGTAAAATGATAGTATTATGTCTATAAAGATTATGGTGAAAGGTGTTGTTCTCAATATAGTATATGCATATGCGCCTCAAGTAAGCTTAGATGAATAACTTAAACATCAATTATGGAAAGAGTTAGATAAGGTGATTCAATAAATCCCCTATTGAGAAAGTTATTTTAAGAGGAGACTTTAATCGTCATATAAGGGAAATCTTGGATGGATATCTATGGACTCATAGAGATCTTGGGTACAAGATTAAGAATGATAGTGGGGAATGCTTGTTGAATCTTGTGGTAGCGTTTAAGTTGATACTAACCAATTTTTTTCCCAAGAAAAATGAGGAACACTTGGTGACTTTTAAGAGTAGAATGATGAAAACTCAATTTGACTACTTCCATATATGGCAGAGTGATTAACCTTGGTGTAAGGATTGTAAGGTGATACTAAACATTTGCTTGTCAACCCAGCATAAACTGCTAATTTTGGATCTTATAATTAAGGGATGGAGGAGGACTAGAAGTCCTAAGAGGTGTACTTTGTTGTATGGTAGAATCTAAAAGGGGACATGGTGAAGTAATTTAGGGATAGAGTAATATTTGGAGATGAATGGAAATTGGAAGGAGATGCTAACTAAATGTGTGAGAGAGTAGCAAATCTTTTAAGGAATATAGCTAAAAAGATCTTGGGATTTCTAAAGGCCTAAAGGTATTAAGGTTAAGTCCTACTGGTTAAAACAAGATGTACAATAAAAAGTTAAAATTAAGAAGGGCACCTATAAAGCTTTATTGGATAATACCACAAAAGGTAGAGAGTGGCTAATAGAGTAACGTACAAACTAGCTAAAAAGGATGCAAATAAGGCAATCTCAGTACCTAAAAACAGAGCCTACAAGGAATTGTACCAAAGATTGGAAACTGAAAATGGAAAAAATGACATTTTTAAGTTGGCAAGAGGTAGGGAACGATAAATGAGAGACTTATATCAAGTTTGTTATATAAGAGATAAAGTAGGATGAGTGCTCATAGTTGAAAATGACATTTAGAGAACACGACAAAGGTACTTCTATAACCTTTTTAATGAAGGCATAGAGGACAACATCTCTTTAGGTGATTATAACATATCTGAGAGGTTTCGTAACTTGACTCGTTACAGGCAGATTATAAGGGAAGAAATTAAAAGAGCTTTGAGGGAGACAAAAAGCCGAAGGTTAGTAGGACCCATTGAGTTACCTATATAGGTGTAGAAAAGCTTAGGCAAAGAGGGTATTACTTAGCTAGCCAAGCTTTTTAATGTAATCCTTAAGTGTACAAAAAGGTCAGATGAGTAAAGACTTAGTATGTTAATTTCTCTGTATAAGAACAAAATGGACATCCAAAATTGTAATAACTATAGAGGTATCAAACTACTTAGTCACACTCAAAGTTATGGAAGAAGGTGATTGAGAAAAGAGTGAGAAAGGATACTCCTATCTTAGAGAACCAGTTTAGCTTCATGTCAGAAAGATCCATAATAGAGGCTTTACATTTCTTAAGAAGATTAATAGAATATTACAAGGAAATATTGAGTAATCTACACTTGGTCTTTATTGATTTGCAGAAGGCTTATGAGAAGGTACCTAGAGAAATCATGTGGAGGTGTTCAGAGGTTACGGGAATTCCTTTGACCTATATACCAGTTATTAGAGATATATATGAAAGGGTAAAGACTATAGTATGGACAATAAGAGGATGTACAGAAATTTTCTCTATCGATTTTGGGCTACACTAAGGCTCCTCTTTGAGCCCTTTTTTGTTTATAGTAGCGATGTATGAGCTCACCAAGAATATTCAACGATATATGCCTTGGTGTATGTTGTTTACTAATGATATTGTCTTAGTAGATGAGAAAAAAGAAGCTGTTAATATCAATCTTGAACTTTAGAGGGATACGTTAGAGTTAAAGGGTTTTAAATGGAGTAGAACTAAAATTAAGCACTTATATTGTAACTTTTCAGGTCAAAAGGTGGCTTCTGATATGGAGGTAAAGATTAGTTTAGAAGTTATACCACAAAAATAGTGTTTTAAATACCTAAGGTTTATCATCCATAGTAATGGAGAGATCGATGAAGACATAATCCACTATATCATATTAGGGTGGCTTAAATGGAGAAGTATATTAGGATTTTATGTGACAAAAAAGATACTACTCAAGTTCAATGGTAAATTCTATCATTTAATGATTAGGTTGATCATGTTTTATGGGGAGGAATGTTGGCCCATCAAGCAAATGTATAGTCATAAGCAAATGGTGGTAGAGATAAGAATGCTCCGTTGGATGTGTAATCTTATTGAAGAGATAAGGTTAAGAATGTATAGGTAAAAGACAAATTAAAGGTGGCTAGTATTATTGATAAATTACGATAGATGAGGCTTAGGTGGTTCGAACATATTAAAAGGAGACACCCTAATGCTCTAGTGAGAAGATGTGAGAAAATAATACTTAGAGATTGTAAGAGAAAAAAAGGAAAGCCAAAAAAATTTGAGGAAGTGATCAAGAATGAAATGACTTTGTTGGAACTTACCGAAGACATGACCAGTAATAAAAAATTTTAGCGTACTAAGATACAAATAAAGGATCTCACTTAGAGAAGTCTTTCTCATTCTCTTAAGTTTTTTAAACATTTTTCTTTGAGTCTTTCATTTTATAGTTAACTAGGTTTTCTGTTATTATGTAGTACTTCCCTCCTTGTTTTTTAGCCTGATCAATTTCTTAGTCTAATTTCTTTCTTGCAATGGTTGATTTAATTTATTTTTGTACTTATCTTTTCTTTGGTTGGTATATTTATTTACTTATTTATTCTCAATCATTACCATATTCTGTATTATGTATTGCATTTCATATTTTGATATTTTTATTTATACGTATTGTTGGGTCCTGTTTTCGAAACCCAACTCTTGCTCTGATACCACAGCTGTTGGACCTCGTTTCTGGAGCCCAACGTTCATAGTCATGAGACGTGAGCACATTACCTTGTAGGGTCCTTTTTAATGGAACCTCATTGGCCAATTTTTCAAAGTCTAACTCGAGGATCATAAAACGTGAGCGCAGCACTATGAAGAGTTCTTATAACATCCCAAACATCCATAATTTAGCATTTGATAAATGAAAATCCATTTTTATGTTCATATCCTCAATCGTCACCCTAACATATCACTCCATTTATCTCTTATTTCCATAACAAACTAAGTACTTTTCAAGCTCCATTCGAACCTAAATGAATCATAGAGAAGCATTGATAAGCCCACAACTTATAAAATGTACATGATTGGGGACACAAAGCATAACTTTCACTAGGGATGTCAGGTTGAGACCAATCTAGGACGGTTTCGAAGAGAACTTCAATTTCTAATGTGTTAGGAAACCATTGCTTTAAGAATCACTTCATTTGGTGGTTGGACGATAAAGTTATGGTCAAAACATTTAAACAATGTTTATATCCTCAATCATATTGTACCTATCTTGGGAGAATTGGTATAACTTTCTCTAGAGATCTTGGAATGAGACCATTCTTAGACCATTTCAAAGAAGACTTCTTTATCTACAACTTTTATGAAGATCACAAAGCGAGATTATGCTTGAAAGATGGGTCAAAATCATAATTTACTGTAGCTATCCTGAGAATATCCGTTTAACTGACATAATGTCCCTTCAAACGGACATAAACTGAGCTGGGACATTTTCAGACCCGAGAAGGTCCACTTAGCGGACATCAAAGTCCCTCCAAAGGGGCAAGAACTAAGCCGAAACCCTGAAACACCCAAGAAGGTCCGCCCAATGGACATCAAATCTGTTGAATGGACAGTTACGGGTCAAATTCCACATTTCCAACTCCTTAAGCTACCTAGGACCCATCTTATGCATATCTAACATTCCTAACTCATTTTCCTCATCATTTTCACTTCCATTTCAATTCAAAACATCCACAAAACACATCATACAAGACTATTGATCATAACCAACAAAACATCATCATTCACTATAGCTGTCATGTACAATACCTCCTCTACAACATCAACATTTAAAATGCTCATAACTCTCAACTCCGATACCCAAAATTTACATACTTTATAGCGTCTAAAAGCTAAGAAAATAAGTTAAAACTTTCCAGAGACAACTTTGTCTAATTCTAACTAGATTAGTATAGTTTTCTCCCTGAATCCAGTACACAATTTCTACCCCCTATGAGAAGCTTGAAAATGCAATACAAAGACTTTAGAAATCATGAACAAAACAATATATATATGTATATTTCATTAACATCAAAACAAATAAGAGTTTATAACACGTTAGTGGCCATTTCTAGCCCCCTTACATCATAATCCAAAATACAAAGTTTACAAAAACGCTAATCGCTCAAATGCGACTAAAGCATTGCTTTACATAATCTAACTTCAAAAACACAAAACATGCAAACTGGAGTGATGCTTTGACTCTTGACTCGATCACTCGATATCTTGTTCATCGCCTGAAGATGTGAAGGAAAGGGGGGTGAGCTTAAAAGCTCGTGGATAACAGTCTTATAATCGGTAACAAGCAAAAACCATTAAAAACTCTCATGAACATAACAATTTCTTATGAAAATCCATAAAATGCATATTTCTCAAATTCTCAACTTGTCAAACCAATTCACAACTCATGTAAATCAAGCATTCATCAAACTTGTAACACATGTTAACACATAAGCACATCATTATGGTTTGGGTGGTCCATAAACAGAACGAGCTAACACATTCCCTTGAAATGGTCCTGTGTAGTCGTGAACAGAACGAACTAACACAATCCCACATAGTGGTTTTTGTGTAGTCGTAAACATGAGGGAGTCCTTGAAGGAGCTCCATGCCACTAGCGGGCAGGCGGGAGAAGCCTTTAACAGAGTCAACGTGCACGTGACAACAGAATGGACACCACAAACCCACACAAACATGAATTTCATATCTTGTAACATATTGCCCAAAAGGCACATTTCGGAAAAAACTTGTTTTTCATGAGCATGAACTATTTCATATGTAATTCCATCATTATTTCACACTTTATCAACCAAAATCTCATACCAATCATATAAGCATTTCTCAAATCATCCAAAAG